>CM060846.1:68280000-68410000 GCA_030762175.1 Metallyticus violacea | reverse complement strand
CTTCAGTTCATATTCAAGTTATATCATTAACAGGGTACGAGTGCTCTAATGGTTGAGCGAACAAAATACGCCTCTAGTAATAAGAACTACGGAGCCCTCGTTTGGAAGGGTGGCTGGCTTAACGGGGATTTTCTTGGCACAGAGAAGCACGCTGTTTACCGGGTCGAATATTCTTAGCCCCCTAAATTCAAGTGCATAAATTTCTCATACAAATTATAACTACAATAACCACATACCTTCGCCATATAATATGTTGGAAATGCTGTCCTTATGCCGGCACACATCTCTCACACCTTTTAAGAAAATTTGAATTAACGCTCATTAATTATTATTCTGAAATTGCTCCAATTTCTCTTCTTATATTGTCTTTTAGTTCTTCCAACGTATTCGCTTATTTCGATACACTATTTTTTAAGGCCCCTCATAAATAAAAATCCCTTACAGAGGATCTGGAAACCGTGCTGCCAATAATCCCCTACTAATGACTCTATCTTCAAAAATTTCCTCAAATAATTTTGACGAGTGATCAGCTCCATGCGCTGTAGCGGAATCTTGTTGATAACATGCCTTTTTACATTCAGTGTTCAATCTTTCTAGGAAAGGTTTGATTATGTTATCCCTGTACCTCTGTCCATCCACTGTATCTTCAAAATATATAAGCCCTATAATTCTGTAAGCATTCACAGCTCACCAAACACCAGATTTTTGTTCATACAATGGTTTTTCGTGTACAATATTGGATTTTCTGCCCTTCAGCATCTATTGTTTTATGTCGCTAGATAGTTGTGCATATAAAATCATATACTTCGTAAAAAAAAAAATAAATGCGGGTCCATAGAGCGAACATTAACGTTATCCAACATCTAAATGCAGAAATTAACTCCACTCAAATTATCGTGTAGATTGAAATTCCTGAACTACAGTTACCTTATAGGAATGTAATTTTAAAATTATAGTGATATTCCAAGCCGAGGTTTGCGAAATTCCTTGATTCTTGTGCAAGCCTTCTCAGAAATTTCTTTGCACTTCGTTATAACTTTACTCCGGTGTCATCGAGTTTTTCCTCTGTAGGAACATGGCGTTTTACTTTCAATTTCTTATCAGGAACAGATCCCGTTTCCCTAAATCTATTCACAAGATTACGAACCGTTTCTCTGTGAGGCGTACGAACAGCAGGGAATCTGTCTATAAATCGTCGTCTCACTTCTCTACAAGAGTTGTTGTCATATAGGAATCATACATGAAGATTCTGTGTGCAAAAGTATACAGACTTTTTCACATTATAACAGCATTAAACATACTATAAGATTGAAGCATGTAGTTTCACAACGTTTCAACTCCTGTACAGCACAAAGACTGCGCGTCAACACACGAGGGAAACAGAACTGTTCAGAAACAGGGCAAGTAAACCTCGTTAAGCCGGCCACGTGTCGAAATGAAGACTCTGTTTCTAGGTTTGAATCCTCCTTATGCTTTAAATTTTTATTTGTTTGATTTTGCAAGTAAAATTAATGTTTAATTTACGCAATAATATATATTTTAATGGATAGTCTATATTTGAATTTTAAGGAATTTATGTTCAAACGCCAAAATGTAAATTAATTATCTTTGTTTTCAAAATAAACGCCACATTCATAAATATTTTTTAAAAAAAAAGCTGAAACTGAAATATAAATGGCCTTTATTGCATTTAAAAATAAGTATTAATTTCCTATTTATTTTGAAACTTTTTATGTTAGTGCCCTAATATACAAATAACATTTGCAATAGAATCTGTATTATCATGTGTATATTAACTTAAAAGTAACAAATAATGGACCATCGATGTACGTCTAATATGAACTCTATGTGACTAATTATGAGAGTATGAGGTTAAAGGCTGTAGATATGGAAAGAGAATGCTGTGAATCGATCATTGAACCGAACAGAACTTAGACAAATTAATAGATAGAGAGTTATTTTTTATCTTTTATATCTATATAAAGATAGTGGAAATTATGGAAAAATGTGTGGAAAATACTCGTAGCAAAATGGAGTAATACAATTAAAATTCTAAAGGGAAAATGAATACTCATTAGATTATATGCAAGTAGAACATCCAATACCCACCCCCCCAAAAAAAAATTGAAAGAAAAACTCAAGCAATGGAAATAAAGTGTCTGACTTCATCCTAGCGCAAGAGATACCTGATGCAGATAAACGACTAAAATAAAAGTATTTATGACCTAACGGGGAAATAGCACAAAAAGTGGACGTAAATGGAACACCAAAATAGAAGACGATGCCAAGGAACTAGTGTAATGTCATGATGATGTAAATCTCCCTTAGAAAGAGACGGCAGAATGACTTTTATTGAAGACGGAACACAACAGACATGTAGGCTCAAACATAAAGCAGAGGAAGTTGAAGAACAAGCTCGACATCAGCTGTTCAAGTCTGCTCGAGATGTTGAATACGCCTTATTTACGACAGTGAACTATCTACAGTGTGTACCAGCATAGCCATTACAACTCGTGCTTCCATTTTGAACGACAGGGCTCAAATGAGCTGTTCTACCAAGGGAGCCTAGTCGGAAACAGAATGGAAGATCAAAATGCAAGAAGTGTCGCAAATTAATTATAGGCAGTATAACATGGCAAGTACAAGGATCAAATTAGCAACACGGTTGAGAGTAAAGTCACGTCAACTGAAAAGAGATGTGACTTTGTAATTAAAACATAAACCCTCGAACACGTTCTCTGGATTTGCTATCGGGTATTGCGCTCTTAAAGTTACAGAAAACTACGGTATTCTGTGAAAGCGGATTGGGGGAATGTCTTTAGATCAGCCATGTCATTTGCATGCACAGAGAAACAAACGACTGTGATAACCCAAATACTATACTTGTTCGCACAAGAAACATCAAATTTACCCCACACAATTAAGAACGTATGTGTTGTTAGTCATACGTGTGTTTACAAATGCAATAAAAGATCGCCATTTTGCTTTGTTATTTCTGAAAATGTAGAATAAGAAACAAACTTTTGAAAGCAACGAATTTCAAAATGTGGTCCGGGACCCTCGGGGATCTCTGAAGCTTTAGAGTACTGTTAACAGAATTTATTCCTCAATGTATTGATTCAAAAAATGGACTACGAGAAAACAAAAGAGTATACACATTAACAATGCTTAATTATTGAGGCCAATCACTGTTTCCCTGACAACAGCTAGCATCTTTTGGTGAGACAGGCGATGCTCAGATTTTCCAGACTATCAAAGTGAAAGTATTGATACTTTAGTAACAACTTACTTGAGTGAAAAAAAAAATTCTGTGCACTCATTTATCTGAGGAAAAATGTATATACCATTTGGAAAACGAAGACCCAGAACTCGCAATACAAACTTCTCATATTAATCTCGATATATCTGGGCTTGTTAGTAAAATGCAACAGCATCCCTCTCATTGACGAACTAAATTTACTCTTAATATTGTGGCATTGTATTGTCAGTTATTAATATTAATGTTCTAAACCTTTCATATGCTTTTTTGAATGGTATGTTATGAATATTACAATGTATAAGGATGCATGGAAATAAAAGGATATAGGAAATATGCATATCTGATTATATCTTAAAATGTTATAACCTAGTGATGAACAACATTTAAAAATATATGGCTTGCAAATTTAAGCTTTTAAGCATCCAGTTGATTCCGCTACAGTGAGAGATCCTTGGTCAAGAAAGTTTGAGAACCTCTGGTCTCGAGATGCTGAAGGCGGTTCTCGTTTCGAGATGAACTTTTCAGTCAGCAGGAATGTGGAAGAGAATCAAAACCTTGGGATAATGTAACTGTCACATGCTCCGTGAAAAGCAAGCGGAAACAGAACGAAGTGTAAAGATCCAAGCAATTGATGTTAAGATACACTGGACAGACCCGCCACAAAATGAGAAATGGGCAATTCAGCCAATTCAATTTATGCAAGATATCATGAGGTATGCCTTTCAGCAAGGAGAAGTTTTTAAGCTGCAGTATCCTTCATCTGTGACGGTTTGCGTTGAGCTCTGGTAGTATTAAAATACTTTTATTCGTAGCTCCCTAAGGAAACAATGAATTTTCTGAACAACATCAATAATACTCTGGAACCAGGAGCCAAGTTCCTCAATTACTGTCTCTTCAAGTTAGGTGAATTGATTCGTTCCTTCATATGTTGCCAATAGTCACATGAAATGTTCACATTTTATCTCTAAGATATATTGACAAACTGCGTCACCTGATCTCAATCGATCGATAGCAACACATTATCAGAATATTGGAAGAGAAGGTGCTTTCTATGTTATACATACTTGATCAGAGAGGGGAATGATTTGTCAGTGAATTCTGTGGTTGCTTTCAATGATGAAAGGATATTAAGAATGAAATTTGATTCAATATAGGTGCGGATGCCAGTTATCAGTTTTTTGGTATGTACTTTACGTGTGATTTTAGCTACATTGTGAGTAACTAATTTCATACTTGTTTTCCATTGAGCAAAAACTTATGAGTAAACCAGATAATGTTGTCTAGAACATTTTCTGATGATTTTTTTGGCAGATTGTGAATAAGTATTTTTAATAGTGTTTAACGCCCGTTTTAACTACTGAGGCACCGCAGGCGGTGGACACTGACATGAGATGAAATGATATATTCGGAAAAGATTTTTTTAAAGTAAGGAAACATCCCAGGTCTAAGTTTAGGGTACCTCCCCGGCATTTGTCATTTATGAGGACTGAGGAAAACCTAGAAAAAACCTGTCAGGGAGGACGGACCTGGCGGGATTCGAACCCCAGGCCTCTCGCTCACGAGTACGCATCATAACGACCTCGGCCACCCATGTCGGTGTCTATAAGTATTTCTTTCGGAAATTGACCGTAATAAATTCATTAGTACTCTAGAACATCGTTTCATTCATTACTTTCCTTTCACGAGCTAAGCCGACCGTTGTAGGTCGCGATGGCTAGAAAGAATCAACAAATATATAAATAAGTCCGGAGTTTCTGGCACCTAAAGCTACTTGCCAGACAGGACAGAAAACTCCAGAAAATACTCTAGATACTTTTGCAATCCGGAATTGAGCAGATCCTATAATTAACAAGCAAACATTTAGCTCCTAAATCCTGGGCGATGGAAATTATGTTCTTTCATAGCTGCTTGGACTGTTTTAGACTGTTAAAAACCGGCGGGAGATCACACTCATCGTGGAGGCAAGAACGAGGAAGTAATTGCAATAAGTTCCATGCTCACATGGCTCTAAATGTCCTAGCTCAATAAACCTCTATTTTATTCACCCCAGTTTTGTACTTGCAGTTTGTTTGATATTATTTGTTCAGGCAATTCAAAAGTTTTCATTCAGAGCATCTATCTGAGAAATCTGTGCCTCTAATTGAGCAGGTTAATAGCACCAGTAGCGCGATTTAATTAAAACCTGTAATTAGCTGGCAGTTATGTTTTTTTTTTAATTTTAACAAGCGAATGTATATCATAGTGGAATTTAAAATGTCATATTTACTATGTCTTGTTTTAAAGAAAAAGAATAATAAAATATACATTAGATGTAGTAATAATACCAAATTAAATCGCAGTACGTCTAAAATTCGAATGTGGTGTCTAGTATGGCTAAATGTCAATGCTGGGCGTTTATCTGGAAATAATAAATGCAATATCCGATAAATGGAAAATAGAAAATTTACCAACTTGCATTAATGCTTTCTCTGGGCTATGGTCATTTTTAAATTTAAGAATGGACGAAAAATCAAACACAAACAAACTGCATTTTAAGCATCTTTTGTGTTTTCTAAAATTGTGCAACTTAAGAAAAACAATGGGTCGACTGTTGAAGCCTAAATATGTCTTAAGTGTACGTCGGCACAGCGCCTTACTTTGGAATGATTAAAGACATAAAAATATTCAACGTCTGAATTTACCTAACGTTCTTTTTTCGAGGTGATAAAATTTTTCAAAAATCTCACATTGATAATTTATTTAGACTAAGATTCGAGTCCAGGCACATTAGTTGACAGCAATTTAGAACCATGCAAGTGAATCTGATACTTCTACAAGTATGAATATCTTATTTAATATTTCAAGTATAATCATGTAATTCATATATACTAAATTTGTTCTCGGTTTACCAAAATTATCGTTTAAGAATTTCGATTTCTAACATAAAAATGCAACACACCAAACAACATGAATATTTTTACCATCTGCCAGCGGATCGATAACACTGGGGTTAGCTAGGTTGGCGATCAGCAGATGTTTGGATGGAAAGCATGGTATAAAATTATAAAGTACAATGCAATAAAAGGGGAAAGAAAGAATAGAAGAAATTTGGGAGAAGAAATAATTTAAATTGAAGACTTAAAAAGCCCTTAAAATATCAACAACAGAAAATGTTCCGTCTCAGATAAAAAAAAAAAATTACCGTATTCTTTAACAGTGTATTCCCCAAGTAACACGAACTTAAACTGTTCCTAATGAGTTAACGTTTATTGAAATTAAAAAGGAAACAGGGATAGTTGGGGAAATGGTGGAACAATTAAGTGCTTTAAATACTTTACGTTAAATATATTAAAACATTGTAGAATCTAACCTATATATTAGAAGCATAGGTAGGGTTTAGAAAGGATAGTTCCTACCATCGACACTATTTTTTCAACGAAACAAATACTTGAGAAAACAGAATTTAACAAGTAAACTCATAGCTGTTTATTTAACTACGATTTACCATTTAAAATAGATAATTTTATAAGAAGTATGGAAAGAATAGAAATGTTTAGTGCGTATTTGGCATAAGTAACAAACAAATATATTTTCATTGCAAGTGAAAACAATGAACAAGATAAACCGAATGTAATATGTTACCTCTTTTCAATTTGCATTATTAGATGAAAAATAGAAACTTCTAAAGTTTAATAAAATGTGTTTTAATAAAAGATAACTCTGCTTTTCGAAGATGATTAGCAAATAATGGGTACGAATCACAGAGGGTAACTATATGAAATATAAGGAAAATATGTTTTGTAAGTTAATATAAGTTAAAATTTATATTTCCAGAGGCTATAAGAACAAAACTATATATTATGATATTAGTTTATATCGTTATATTTAGTTGCACGAAAAAATGTTTAGATAATAAGAGAGGCGAACGAATTTCGTAATTTTTTCGAATGCAATAAATATATAAAGGTATAAACGAGTTTCATAAACTATTTTTATGTATTAGAATCGTAAAAGGATTTAAATAAAATTAATATTAATTTCCATTTTTAAGTGAATTACGCTAAAGTCAATCCCTTCATTTATTATAATTATGACGCCATTGTATCGCTGGAGATTATTTAGTTCGTTTGCCTGATGTTATTGTTGTTGGCGAAGGCGAATTTACCGCAATAAATTAATACTGTAATTATATATTCTGCAGTGAAGATGAATGATTGATTCTATTTTCAGTATTGCATAAAGTGTTTCCTTAATATTATCACTAATTAATATTCAGTTGATGACAGCATTTTAGCAATGAAAATTTAATGACAAATATTATCATGGTAATTTATGCAACTAGTGTCGATGTATTTTATTAACAATTTTGACCAACCATGAATACTGTTTATGATTCTGCTATACAAAATAATATTATAGTAAAGCAAGTTTCAACATGTCATTATTCAGTGAATAAGTCATTAAGTTAAAAAAGGAGCAGAACAAAAGTTACTAGTTATAATCATGTGAATGAAGCCATCATAAGAACTTTACAAAATAAATCTAAAGAAGAACTTTTAATTAAAATTAAACATTTTTCTATATCTGTAGTACTATATTAAATATTGATAACTGAATATTAACTAGTATATGTAGTTTACAGACTGCAGAAATGCGATTTATATGCAACAAAATGAGAAGAAGAATACAACGGTTAAAAAATTGTAAACGTAAAAAGCATAAAGATGATAATTGAAAACAACGCGAATAATAGATGATATTGTGCCCTACAATCTGAAATTTATAAAAACTTTGGAGGGAAGACATTTAGAGTGACGAAAATGTTGATCTGATCAGGTGCCAGAGCATACTAAATGCAGCCTAATGCTTTAAAAAAATATATATTTATATATGTATATACATACACGAGAATCTTATATTTCTATGCTGTTTATTAGCTCTCGGCTATACAGAGTGTGGTAAAAATGTGTACAAAGGGTTTACGAGTAGATAGACAGTCGAAAAATAGGCAGCACAAAAATACAAACAAATCGTCTCGGAAGCTTCGTATGGTGCTGCAGGCGTTAATCTCAAAGCTACAAATATTACACTGAGTGATAGGGCGTGACTTTCTGGTAGATTGAGGTGCAGCTTGCTTATGATTGCGCCTCCAATTAAGCTCGTTTACATTTTACTGGCTATGAACACACGTCACATCGCTACATAGTTATATCGTTGATCTATATCAATGTCTAAAATGTCTTAAACCTCTTTCCATACTCAAAATTATGTTAATACCCTTTCTACTTGAAAACTCATATTAGTAACACTGCGACTTAGACATTCTAATCTCAAAACATACCGAAACCTACATGAAAAACAAAAAAATAATATATGACAATGATGCTTGTATTGTACTCTACAGAGGATTAGATAATCGCTCCAAAAACTTTAATAAATTGTATATTACACCGTAATACCCATTTACTCTCAAACATTCCTGCCTCTTCGAAAAAATATAATTACTTCAGATTGTAAAGTACCAAAAGAGCAAATGGCCTAGTATCACGCTGTTTGCCATCTCGTTTGACCTCCAGCAGTGTGCAGCACCTAAAAGGCCAAAATCTTTGATATTCCATGTTTGTCCCTTTCTTCTATGTGCCAGTTAGCCGGATTCTGCTTTTTAGCAACTTTAAAATGTAAATAATGTAATAATAGTCGTTGCGAATTAAATTATTACACTTTTTTAGTTATCTCATGGTAATTTACAAATATACGAAATATCAGCAAGATGTTTGATGATGTTTTACACACTGACTGAATAGACACGGAATGGCTGCATTATGGTAGCGGTTGAAGAAATGCATTCCTATATAATAGATTTTTTCTATCTGTAAGTCTTTCCTGAAAATATGTGCCATGGTATATACTGGGTGCAGAAAAGCAATGTGCAGAAAATTGTAGAATAGAAAATCAGTACCAAACTAAGCATTTTGAGGTTAGGAACAAGGGGTCGCAGAAGCCGTTTTACTGTTCTACATTCGTCAACATTAAACCCGTCACACTAGAATCTGAGAATATAAAACTTTATTGCGGCGTGCCAAATGTAAACAAAACGCATTCATGTACAGCACTAGTCACTGTCGCTAGGTGTGCCTGATGTTCAATGCAGCATTTGTGTTTTGAAGCCTACTTGATGGCACGGTAATACCAAACGCTCGTCTTGAAATAAGATAAAACTTATGCTTCCAATGACGGCGCCCCTGCGCATTTTCACTTGCAGCTCGAAATCACCTAAATAGAACATTTGGTGACAGATGAATTGGGCGCGGAGGACCAACTCTGTGGCCTCCACGGTACATAAATTAAGTACACGTATGTAATATTTAGTTTTTCATTGTGTACAAGTACTCATTAGTTGAGAGTACGCACACAGTGAGTTACATTTCATTTTGACTAGTATATGAAGATGTTTCATAACGTCAGATTTCAATTATGATCATGTAATGTTCCTGTTATTATACTGCATCTGCGACCCCATGTTCCTAACCTCAAAATGCTTAGTTTCGTACTGCCTTTCTACTCCAGAATTTGTTCTTGTGTTCTTCTGCCTTTACGAATTTCTACGACAGTAGAAACTGAACAAGAGTTTTGTCTTGTAATAAATCGCAGATCGAGAGAGGTTGTATTAGAGTTATTGGTAATATTTGAGCCTATATGTTACTCGATTATCAAAGTTTCTGAAAAATAAGTTAATATAGCGTAAGTCTACGCATTGATCTCTTGGCTTATCGTTTATCATATCGTACACGCTTCTTGTAGCAAATATAGAATGACGTGTTAAGATTAAACGACCACTGAAATTGCTAATGCAAACAGATAGGATAAAAAACAAATTAATCAAAAAGAATATTTTCTTTGTGTATATAAATAAAGAATGAATTAATATGTCAAATTCACAACTGTAACAGCAAACTTTGGAACTGTGCAATGAGTAGAAAAAAATGAATACATACTTCCCGCCCCCTTTTTTTTAAGGCTGGACACCTGGGAGTCTGAAAAGAACATTAATAAAGCTTTTCTCTATTTTTCCCATGTCGGGGAAAATCACTAAAGAAAAGAAAGTTACAATATCTGTTACGGAAGTGTTATATCTATTTGAGAAATGATGCACAGTTGTAAAGACTGACAGCCGCTTAAGAAGTAAGCTCGTTGTTTACTAGATAAGTAGGCTGAGAAACGAAACATTTGACGCTGTTTTCTGAGATTATGTTGAGCTGGTGTGAGAGGCATCAAGCTTGAGATATCTGGACAGCACGTCATCGCTGCCGGGAAGAAACCTCCTATGTGTAAAATTCAAAAATTTCAGCAGGGACAACAAACCGTTTCATTAGTAATTACTATTCTATATAATAATGTTTAATACATATATGCAGAACTGTAAGTATGCTAACAAATGAATATCTTTTGTTCACGGTTACACTTAAAATATTTTATTTATTGTGAAATATCACATAGAAGGTTTGTTACATTAAAGTGTTTCCTTTATTTTTTCAAAAGTTTTCAAAATAAATAGCTCTTATTACGATAATAACATTAATAAAGATAAACAGCATACATATACACTCGTGCATCCATGTTTCATTCTTATGGCACGAATTAATGTCTATCAAGTTTCATGGGCCAACTCTCGTATTTTTGAATTAGGGGTTTTGGGTCTTGCAAATTGTTAACTTTGGATTTATTTATGGGTAACTATTTCATTTACAATTGCACCAGGTTCTTAGGTTTTGAAATGGAACACTAATTCTTGTTTATTTGGAAACTTTCAGGAAGCATCTTCCATTTTCCAGTATAATGTAGTTTGTATTTGAAGATCCTGTACGGTAAATACTGAAGCTAGGAAATAGATTTCCCACATAATTTTCCGGCATTAATAATGATATTTTTTACTTTTAATCTTCATAATTGTTATAAACATAAAGTCAAGATTATTAATGTGGCACGGACGTTTTGGTCTTGCTTGTAGCATAAGCCATAGAGGAATTGGTAGGTGTGCTAGAATGCATGTGTCGCAGTATGGCTTTCTCCAGGAATAATTGCTCATCTGTGCTGTTCCTATCTCTAGCTATATCACTCAATGCGCTTGCTAATATTTTGTTTCCTTTTGGCAATTACACCTATCTGAAACGAGTTCAGTAAATTTTCGATAAAGACCATTATGCAAGTTGTAAGTGAATTTGTTGACACACCACAGTTTGCTTCGTGTGATGCATAGGGGTGCTACCTACGCATTATGTAGATCATAAAATTGTTAAATTTTGGACTTGCAGCTTTTGTTTATAGAACATATTCGCTTAAAGCTTAGGGCACAAAAGAAGTCTTTGCAAGTCATTGTTACCACTATATTTGTATCACATGTCCTATTTTTGTAACCATCTTTAATCTCTTTGGCGTTATATTTTCGTGATATGTGTGCTTGACATTGTTCCTCCGTTACATTACCGGGCTCATGTTCATAGTAAGTGCCACATAGATCTTTTCTAATGAGATGGATTGCAATCATTTACCTCCTCTAGAGTTTGCTTGAAAATGGTCCTACAGTTTGTATTTCAGTCCCTTATTCACACCAATGTTTAAACACCTGCAAGTGCTGTACATAGAAATTTTCATCCCACATAGATTCGCCTACAACGGTGACTTTGGAACTTGATAAAAAGCCAAACCACTTTTTAATAATTTCTTTGTCTTTCGCTTTCTTCTGCTTCCTGTTTAGTTGCTGTGCATTTAGAAGCTCACTAGTTTCTTCGTCGCTCTCTTAACATGTTTTAGAGTTTAACACAAACTTTTTAATTATAATTGTTTTTAATATGAAATGTTATAATAGCAAATATGTATTAAAACTACCTACATCAATAAAGTGTTATTAATATACAACGTTAATCTCTTTTAAATCACTTACTAACGATCTGGTGGAAAAAATAAGGAAAATTGCTGCTAGTACAATTACAAATGCAATGCTTTGTAATATAAAATTGCTTGCACTTTTCAGGTTATTTTTTAAAGATATGGAAACATTTTTATCTATAGTCGCAAAATGTAGACAATGAGGAGAATTCTCGAAAAGTTCCATGGTCCAATGATAATTTCAGACCTCGTGTTGAGCATATGGGGATGGAAATAATTGAATTTCTTTTGTATTAACCTTCAAATACGAATGCAGAACAATATGTACTAAACATTTACGATTAAAAGGGGTTTAACACTATTTTGAGATTAGGAACGAATGGTGTCAGATGCTTCGGGCATTGATAAGAATCAACATTATACCTTTCTTGTAATGTGACGTGTGTTCATAGCAAGTCAAAGTTAAACAATTTTCATTGGCGAAGGGGCAGTCATAATCAGGATGCATCTCAATTTAGCCGCAAGTCAGACTCTGTACAGATTTCGGAAATGAAAAGGCGTTTTGAAAACGACAGTAGGTCAGTTTTACAAATGATTGCTGAACTTGACCATCAATTAATGTGATCCACTGAAATGATGATCTATACGTGAGAAAATAATTAAGTAATCTATTTTATATTCAGTCCTCTTGACCATTCACAAACACAGTTAACATCAACATTAGTTAACCAAAACGAAACTTTCGAGACCATTTGTTCTTATTCATGACAGACCTATTTTTCTATCCCCTTTCTACTCATAAATTCCTTGTACATATTTATTTCGCAGTCTATGTAAAGCAATTGTGTTTTCTGTTTCCCAAATTTGATATACTGGTAAACGGTGTTGTCACCTTTAGTCAATATACTAAGGAAGCCTAGTTCATAGGCAAGAAATGTGCGTTTGTCCTAACTTCAAGAAAGTTTATTTTTAAAGAGCGATTTTTAAAATTACTCCAGCGATCTGAAAAATGCTGTCACCATTGAAAGCTGTATTTCTTCTGTCTAACACAGCTTTATAGTTACGGTGTGACAAGAGTGGGAGCCACAGGGAACGTTTATTTAAGAATGATAGCCTGCGAGTCGAGTTGTGAGCGAAGTGGTGTGTGAGGCGGAAAAGGGAGTACAGAAAATCTATTCATTTTTATAACTTGACGTAACAGATCTAAAAGTGAGTTTTATTCAAAAAACACCTGAACACGTGTAGTGTCTACGGCGTGTACTTGTTATATTTTTATGCAATTTTAGAATGATCATAATTCTGACTGCAGAAGGCAAGCAAGTGGATTTCAAACACAGCCCGCCCGTATTATGTTATAGGATTTTATACATATTTATAATGTGAACCGTGTATCCTTAGACATCATTGGGAAATATTCGGCCATAGGATGGTAGATTTAAGATCATTTTAAATTGATACAATAGGGAAGATTGAAAAAGAGTGGGAAGTTGTCCAAATGGAAAAATCATGGCTCAGAGATGGCCTGGTTTAAATAGGAGTTAGGCAGATTAGTACACTACGAGAAATAGGCAGTATGGTGCAATTTTATGTCCAGACAGTTTAGACAGCAGCCTTGTATTTATAGGAAACAAAGAACGGGCGTAGGCAAAATTTCCTCTCTTAACTAAACACTAGTTTTCAGAAGAAACCACAAGCCAGTTCAAGGTGAATGATTAATTTTATTTGGTTTATTTATGGACGCTCTTTAACATCTCAAGTCATCAGCCTTCCATTCAATTCACGGCGTGAAATGGCTGACACATTTTGCTCAGAGGCCTCATCTTTCAGCCTTGAGGTTCTTTATCATGCCGTAAATGTACGACACGGGACCCCCGGCTTTAGTTCCCTTCCGAAAAAGTAGATGTCAACAGCCAGCGGTACCTGCTCAATGGACGTAGGAGTTTCAAAATTAAACAGGCAAAAGTGTGTATATTATTAAGATTGCTTGACTGTATAGAATTTGGGAAAGGAATTTGATCAAACCAAGGATCAGAAGCTAGTTGTGTTGTTGGGCCAAGGTGTATCAGACGGCCATGGTCAACCTGAGTAGATGTCCGCCCCTAAGATGCCTAACCTGGTAGTTTCACAATTTTATCGCCCAAGGGGACCCATAACGTCCTTGGGGAGTCTTAAGATCTACATCTTCTAGGAGCTCGGTGTCATACTCCCCTAGTGATCTGATCACTTCATTAGGGTGGTTCAGGATGGTATCATAGAGCGTTCGGCACCAGTTTTCAGAGAAGACCTCTGAAGTAATAGGTAGACCACGAAACACTGGCCCTACCATGGCGAGCCAATCGCCAGCTTGCATATGGTGAAGGCCACGGAGATTCAAACAATGGAGTACTAATGTAGAGGGGGAAGTAAATAAGTTATGCAATCGGAACCCGTAAGTAGTAGCTATTTCAATACGAGGAAGTGTAATGTGCTGGGAGGTAGTGTTTGCCGCCATGCTGTGCAAAAAACAATTGCAATACTAGAGGTCTACATAGTACCGATTCCATTAAAAACTAGAAGAATTTTGCCGCCAAAATATTCATACCAAGAACAAGAGCATACAAGTTTTGGTGAAAAAGTGGCCTTTAACGTCATTAGTAGGGAACACGTTCTAAAAGCACCCCCTTCCCTTCTTACACTTGCTGAGGTCGTTGATTTTAAAACACGGTGCCCAGAAGCCTACTAAATTGAAACCTAAATTGGCACTTTTGTTTGAGATAAGAGCCGGTTTTTCATGAGCCATTTTGTATTTCAGAAGAAAATGTATTCCGTGAACTATTACTTCTGTGTTATTACATTGCACTTTGAAAAACCGTTGAATACCTATACATGGCATTGCCTTCTTTATCTTTAATGTTTCTACTTTGAGAGGTTCTCTCCCTCTCTGTTGTATCTTTTAGTCCTTTGTTTCAAATTGGCATTGAGTGAAAATCCAACTATTCTTATTCTAAATATAACCTTAAGCCAATATTAGATTTAATGGCAGCCTTTAAATAATTGTTTTATCAAAAGAGTTAACTTTTCTATCAATAGTCAACATGAAAATTAAAACAGACAGATTAACAGCCCTAAATTGATTTCTCTAACATTAATTTCATCTGCATTTGTGTTTTATTACATACATGGAACACATATAGCCTTTAATAAAAATATGGTACAGTGTTGCATTCTAAAGCTTTACAACACAAAGAGATAATAAATTTTATCGAAGATGGAGTGCATCACATAAATAAATGGCCGTAAATGAACTAAGCATAAACCTTATTACAAAAAATAAAGATCCCACTCTTGAAGCCTGAAAGTTTCTTAGTTCGCTTTCGTACAGAGCCTTGTTCACATACGAAAACATTTTATGTACGGTAAACATAAAGCATTTATCTTGCACGAAGTTATCCTAGGGGCATCGTAGGTTTCGGCCTACTTTAAATCCAGCTTCACCGAGTGCTACCGATATTACCCGAAGTTGAAATAAATTTGGGAGATGTTTCACAGATCAATGAGTAAGAAACCGTTAACACGAAAGTAACACCTTTTATCCCCCCCCCAAAAGATATAAACCGCCATTTTTATTTTGTTAGAGTAGCCTGTTAAAAATGTCTATTATTTTAAAGAAACAAAATTTTCACCATATCTTGAGTATGTTTATATTTTAATTTTTCATGATATCGCAGTCCGCGTGGCGGCTGGAAACAAGCTCTCTGCCTGCTGATATACATTTCATTTTTCTGTCATCTCACATATTTCTGATATCTTGTAAGAAAGTTTGCTTTCATACTCATTAGTTCTTGATAAATTGCTACGATTTTTCTTCTTATATTGTCTTTCAGTTCCTCCAACCTATGCGAGTTATTCCGACACATTTCATTTTTCAAATTTCCCCATAAATTGAAATCGCATACAGTAAGATCTGAAGATCGCCTTAGCTATAATAACTAACTAATGATAACTTACATTTTCCCCATTGTTCCTATGAGAGAACAGCTGAATGTGTTGTAGTGGAGTCTTGTTGAGAAAGTGCATTCAATGTGTGCGGAATTTCTTTTAAAATTTTTATCTCTCTATCCCTGCGCGTTCATGATATTTTTCCTAAAATATGTGTCCAATAACCATGCAAGCATTCACTGCAATGGCATCTTGTGTACAAGGTCGGGATTTTCTGCTCTCCAGTACTTAATGTGTGACTACATGGCCATGCTTTGTCCACATGAATGCGGTTTGAGTCATTCCTGACGTTCCAAAACCAAGTGTTAGAGACATTCTCTCCGCGTAACATTATTACGTGGCTGCAAAAAATGGATAAATTATCTTATACGTTTTTATTTTAAGAGTTTGATGCCATTTTAGGCCGAGATTGGCCAACTTTTTGTTTCCTGTTGGACTTCGTTCTAACCTATCTCAAATTTCTTAAATTTTTCCTCGATTAGCACGCGGCGATTTAGTTCCAATTTCTTTTCGAGAACAGATGCTGCTCCCCTGAATCTATTTACATATTACAAGTAGTACATTTATGAGATGCGGAAATATAGGGGGATTTTTTTACAAATCAGCAAGAGTTTAATTTCACTTGGAATTATATTTGAAACTTCTGTGTTATATAGTGATTCACTTTTAGGCAGTATAACAGCATTAACAGCACAAAGCGGGTATACTGAGGGCAGAGGAAAACGGTTAGCAGCAAGGGCTTCTCTGCTGTCGAAGCCCGCCCTCTACCAGATGGTCATTTGAAAGCACTCTATACACTTTTAACCGTAACCTAATGAATAGAAAATTCGCTTTTCTATTTATTTTATACTCATCGACTGTTATACAATTTAATTATACAGTAAACTATGAGGTTCATATTCTTCTATTGGCTTTGAAATCTAGGATCATAATTAAATATTTTTTCATCATTTCCGATCAACTTTGCCGCAAGACACCCCTCACATGGCCCCAATTTTAACAGTATTACGTGAGTTCACAATAGTTCAGCTGGAATTATTCTGTTTTTGTGTAGCGGCTCTAATTCTTCACCGCTTTTCATTTCATTGCTGTGTGTGATTCTCAAAAAGAAAGACCATTAACATTGTGGAAAATACGTTGCTTAAAGGTGTGTAGTATTCAATAGCATGATAGGGAGATACAAGGAAAATCTGGTTATAGTTCTACAGGAAATGATGCACATCATTTCTGTAAGTAGAATAAGCGCATTTACATAATTCTTGCGAGTGTAAAGGATAATGGGAGAATATACCACGCTATTCACGTATATAGGTGTAACGGGAGGCAATGCAATTTGTTTCTTCTTCTTACAGAAGAAAGAAAAAATAATTGTAGCTGTTCTCTTCAGAATATCAAAGCCTTCGGCCTTTTTCGCCTTCATGAAAACGAGCACAAAGTATCGAAACTTCCTGCCTTAGTAGTACCAGGGGAAATTTATTTTTATCAGTGGTACAAAAGACACTTATTATGTAAACTTCTTGGAACTATAGTCTCAATTCCACGTTTAGTGCACTATCTTTCGCAAGCGGAAATGTCGGGCACTCCAGAGAAATCTCCATAATGATGCACCAAAGGAAAATAAAGTCGCCAACTGTTTATGGAAACTTTCTCCTGCATTATGCTATTTTTCTTCTTTGTATCACACACAAATAGCTACACGCATTCCATTGAAACAAGGAAAAACAATTCCATTATTGATTATGCATTAGCTTACCTCAAACATACCGCAGGAGAATGAATTATAATGAATTTTAAACGATGTTATGAGAAGAATATTTAGTACATTAAAGAAAATATTAGAAATATATTACGTTTACAAAAAAATGTATAGAGTGTTCAGCATTTTTTGTAGCTTACAACATATGTTTTTACCTTCTATAAAGTTTAAAATATGTCAGCACAACTAACTATGACCGACGCAGCAGCGGGGAACTTCACCGGCCGCTCAAGGCCCGCCGGCATACAACAGTCGGGACCAAATGGGCGGGGGACTGCTACGTTGATCTTGCGTCTCGTTCCACTTATTCAGTGTTGTTTGAACAGTGAAAGTAACAACTGCAGTCTAATCCTAGAGTAAAATATGCTAGGAATACTAAATGACAAATGCTAGGTCTAATTATTCAATTCTGCATGAAGTAGGAGATTATTTGAAGACAAATTCTCAAGCGATCGCTTTCCAAGTCATAATATGATTAATAAATTAATCTCATTTTCCGTCAAGAAACAATTTTTATTTTTCAAAGAGAATTAGAAAAGGTAATGAGTAATTTCATTAGCAGATGTCACAAATTAGTGAAAAATTGAAACAGTCAATTCCAATATCTCCTTGCGTGACATGGCGAGTACATAACTTTATAAGTGACTGTAGTGTTTCTAACACAGAAGCCCGTCCGCCCAGACTCTAGCTTAACGTCCGATGCAGTCGGGCATCAGATAATTCGATGACACAATATTTAATTATATTGTATTGTTCAATTTTATTTCTTTAATTTACTCAGTAATGAATTTGTTTTTAAGGATCGGAATACGCTTCTCATTGCCATAATCGATATAATATAAATTGCTATATTTTATTTCCAGATTGTTTAAGTAGAAATATGTAAATAAACTGTAGTGAAATAGTTTTAGCATTAAAATGGTATCGGAATAAGACACTTTGAGTAGTTTCAGAATTATGAAACAAAAATTAAATGTTTTACCAATTTCGATAGGAAGCACATTGCTAATTATGTAGACCGTGGAAACAACTATCTTTTCAACAATCGTATAGAAAACGCGCAATTTCAAGATTGTTTGTCTCACTTAAATTATGTTGTCAATATTGCTGAGAGAAAGATTTTGCGCCCGTTTACGTTTTATATAGCTATATATTATCACATAAGATTTATTATCTTTATATATAATAGTGATATTAATTTACGCTTTAAATTGCAGCTTGGACCAGTAAGTGAGTTAAGTAGTACATTTGTTTTATTGACAGTCGCTCTTTAACATATCAGGTGATCAGCTTTCCATTTAATTCAAGGCGTGAAACGGCAGATATATTTTACTCAGAGGCCTATTATTTTTTACGTGCCGTATATCAACAACACTGGACCCGCGGTTTTACTTCCTATCCGAAGGAAACCATACTTAGGATTGTTTACGCACAAAAAAATCATTCGACTTTTTCCGGGATTGATCTCGGATCTTGTGTCTACGAGGCAATAACCGAAATAGTTAACCATGGTGTAGAAATGAAGATCTGGCTTCAGCGTCAACATCATTCTTGAAATTAAGAGAATTCAGCATTTCTTAGTAAAATGCGTATAAGTTAAACCTAATCTTCTCTCCTCTGAAATAGGTATCTCTATAATGTCCATAATAGATTTAGTAGATTATTGTGTTAGATATTCTTACGTTGTTCCTTGTTCGTGAAAATGTTATGTAGCTGCAGAATTTCTATTTATAGTATTCGTAGATAACTCTGCATAGGTCAAACGTCAAAATTTCTTCGCTACATTATTGGCAGACATGACTAATAAACATATACTGAGGACTGGCATTAACTGTGCCTTTAAACTAATGTTACACATTAGAGCAAGCATTTTTATATATGTAAAAAAGAAGAAAAAACGCAGCTTTGGCCGAAACATGTGAAACACGAAAACTTTTAACCTCATTAGGTTTTAGAAAGCAGAACAGGATGCGGCCATAGCCATGTGTGTAAATTGGCATACCGCCATTGGAAAACACTGAGGGCTAATGGAACACGCCAATCCACAGTCCTAATCGCAAACAAGGTTAAGTGCGTGCGTGTATAAATATGCAGTACAGGGTTTTAACCAGCTGATGTAAGTCGATGTTGCAGCGTAGCTTCAAGCACTAACCTTTCATGTCCTAACTAAAGCACGTGGGCCAGTGGTGTTGCTGCACGCTCATTTTCTGATCTGGAGGCAAGCAAACATTTTCCTAGCTGCCCCTACTGGTCTCTCGTTTATTTCCCAGAAGAGAGTTAAGTGAGCAGTTTGCAGACAGCCCCGTATTAGACGATTGCCACACACAGGAAGGTTTTTATGCTTCACATGAACTCTTGCTCACACACCAACAGCATCGGTGCGTGCACGTACAGTCTTACGGTGAAATTTTAATATGAATGTTAACATATATTATTTTCAGATGTCGGATTAAGCAAAGCTTCGTCAATGAAAAATCTTAATTATCAGCCACTAACACTACTGAAAATGCAATTACAAATATTTTTTTCTGCTGGCGTGCTGTTATAATGTTGTACCACTGAGATTTAATTCAAGGGGATGTGACTACTGTGCATGCTTATGATTGAATTATTGCTGTTATGTTACATTTTATACTAAGAGACTCAAAATTTGCACTTATTATAACAAATAATGTAATAGCTAATAATTATTGTTTGAAATGGAAATAATTAGTTGTATAAATGTGTACAAATTATAAACTTATTTTAAAATGGCATTTCTTTGCTTGCACATTTCTCTGACATTTGTGAGGTCTCTAATTTATTGTATAATTGACTAATTAAGTATTTCTGGATTGTAGGTAGCAGAATTTTTATTGTATGTTAGTAATTTGATACATTATATTCTCTTTTCATTATATGATATAAAATTTTAGCAATGCTATTTCAGTTTAAATTTACTAATGTCAAAGATAATTAAACAGTTTTATTTCCAAAGCAGGAATAATTCACTTAGCACAATCCCTGAATGCTTGAAATATCTATCCTTAATGGTGCAATTTGTCTGCCTTTTATGACACCTCCCGTTGACGCCTACACAAGATTTAAATTAAAAAATATAGTGGAAGGTAAAATCCTAGATATGGCCGGAGAAAAGTAACTTTCCAGACCGGTAAAGAATAAACTCAAATATACCAGGTGTGATCAAAAAATAACGGCAATATTCGTTTTCCTTAAATAATGTTTATTCATTCATCAAAATCAATTGTGTCCTGTTAAAAGTAATTCCCTCCGGATATAAAACACTTGTGCCAGTGCTTTTTCCAATCTTGGGAGCAATTCTGGAGCTCACTTTCAGCTCCCTCAGCGATTGCTTTTTTACCTCATCAATGGTGGCAAAACGTCGTCCTTTCATGGCTCAGCCTTGGGAATAGAGTAATCGTAGGGGAATATGGTGGCTGAGGCAACATAACGGTTTTGTTTTTTGCCAATAAATCACGAACAAGCGATGAGGTGAGAGCAGCACTCTCGGAAACAAAATTTTCTGCCACGCGTTTCATGCGGAAAAGCTTGGCATGAACCAAATGACATGCAGCAACCTCGCTGATATGATTCGGTGATTTTCCAGAATAATTTTCTTCACTTCTTCCACGTTGTCGGCGGTTATTGATGTGCTAGGACGTCCGCCCTGGTCATCTTCAACATCTTCACGGCCCTCTTTGAAACGTCTGTACCACTCGTAAGCTCTTGTCCTGTTCATAGTAGGTTTGCCACAAGCCAGAGTCAACATTTGGGATGCTTAGTTGCCCTTTTGTTCCATTTTTCAAGCAAAATTTAATACAAATTCTTTGATCCATCTTTTTCGAAAGTAAAAAATCGCCGAGCAGACCAAAACACCTAAAACCTTTTCGACTGTCAACAATGAACTAAACATTCTAAACAGCTGAAATCGCCAACATTGCTCAGAAACATGTGTATCAACAAGATAAAAGAAGTTTGAAAATCGGATTTATGAAGATTGAGAAATAAAACTGCAGTTATTTTTTGATCACACCTCGTATACTAATTTATTCAATAATAAGTAAACATATAATTCACATGCAAAATTGATAACGGCCAACATTAAAGACTATCAGAGCTACCCTCAATAACATACCTTCACTTCGCTATTTTCCTTATATTAACAAAATTACAACCAATGATAAACGAACATTAAAAACACATGACGAAATATTACATTATTAATTTTACAATAAGTAGTTCACTGGATAGGCTAACGAAGAAGAGTTCGAACCTGCCAATTTAGGCCAGCGATCAAGACTCATCTATTCACCCCTGGTCTCGAAGCGATCTCACTGTTAGCAACGGAGAGAGGAGCGAACAAGCCTGGATGATTACGTCACATTCTTCCCGAAATTTTCATACCTGTTCCAACCAATGGGGGGGAAAAAAAGCAGATAACGATGCTTTCTGACTTGGCGAAGGACGGAGAGGTGTGAAAGGGTTCGGAAGGCATTAGGTGTAACGGGAGCATGTGCAAGAACGGCACAATAAATCTTGAGAAAAATGCACAAATAATTTACAAAATGTTACTTTCGAGAAACGAGCATTCGTAATTTTACATACAATGAATTATTAATTTATTATACAAGAAAAACTTTAAAACTTCTGTGAACTCCATATTAGTATTTCTCTGTTCTCTTTTTGGCTCTGGGCTCCTGTCTTTCAGTTCGGTGCAATTGTCTAATACTAGTTACTTTAATTCTCTTCAAATCAGTGACATTCAAACTTCTTATTGTGAGCAGTTAAGAGCTTTTATTTCTCGTATTTTCATTTCACTGAAATACGGAACAGTAATGTATATGGAAGTAGGCAAAATTCTTAAGTGCACACAGTGTTGCTTTTGCACATACAAGCCATGCCAGGTTGTTGAAATTTTTATTATTGTTCTGAGTTTTTCGATGTATGCTCAGGATCGGACAATAGTCTAAATGATTTTTATTTAATGAAAACTACATCGGGGAGTGAGTGTTTGTGCTTGTAGCTGTTGTGGTCAAAAGTATATTTACACCAACGATTTGAATAGATCTGATACAGTGACATTTCATTTGTTGACAACTGTGGAAGTATATGCTTGTTTGTTTCCGCATTCTTCTCTTTAATATGTTCATTTCTACAAAACTTTCTGATTTTGAGCACTCTCTCTTGGCGCCTCATATGTATTAATCAATAACAAAGCCAAAATTAAACAAATTACAAACAGCAATGAAATCGTGCCTACAACTATTTCCTAGATCAACGTGTAACAATGCACAAACAATATCATGTGGAGCAATCTATTGTATCAAATTGAAAACTGTTGCATAGTGAACTCAATAATGTAGTACGACTTTCCATGGAGATATAAATATTTGGAGTAAAATAGCAAAATAACCATCCAAGCAAAAATGATTAGTAAAGGAGCTTGGCAGTTCACACGCAGAACTATCTAGTTAATTAATTTGATAGAACTTCTCGAAGATATATGTAATGTCAGTTCAAAATCCAAATGCCTACCCCAAACTGATTCCATCTCCACTTAAGATTTGTAGCTGTTCTTGCCGAGCTATTAAAAGTCCCCTTCCATGTGATAATTGCCTCAGAGACTTCGATGGAATGCGTTTTAATCTCGCACCTATCTCATAATTTTAACTGCATTCTAATCAACCGCGCTACTGACACACTCGGCCTGGGTGTACAGCGTATCATGCAAGGCTACGTGAGAGACCGGGCAAGTGATCTGCTCACTAAACGCTCTGCAATGTTCTTAACAGGTGGGTGAGTCTATAAATAACATGCTTGCGCAACATAAAAACCGCCATGTATTACTTCGGCAGTGCAGTTTTCAAGTCAATTCCTGATGTATACAGTTGTTTGGATACTCGTAAAGTTTTGCTCTTATGCGTAAAGCTTGAGCTACGTCTCCCTTCTTTGAAAAACTCAATACTGCGATACAAATTCGGAACAAAGTAGCTCTGTGAACGAACATACCTCATAGGACAGAAAGGAATGCAAAATCAAAGAACTAGTGTGAGCTTGAGGTGTACCGGAGGTAGAGACTTATACCGGATTTAGCGTTTTATTTTAATATAATCGTCATTTACATTTTCCTTATAATTGCAAAAAGAATACTTCATTCTAGGGATTTTACGTTAGAAATCCTAGAAAGAAATTTGCACACATATATCATCTAAGGAAGCATTGCTAAATTAATTTAAAATAATGCCTTGCTCCTGAGGTTTTATTAAAGAATATAGGGTAATATTACAAAAGTTGCAAGTGCATTCAGAAATACTCTGTCTATAATGAATATCACGCTAAATCGTTACAACTTCACAGCCCATATGCAGCATGAGTAAAGCTATGGCTATTGAGTTGACATAAGATGCCATTTGGTAGTGTGTGCTCTATGTAAACGTCGAATTCATATTAACTGTGATACAATTCTTGTCTCCTTTTCCATATCTTGTCAATTCTTATCTTTGGGAGATTTCAGACCGCAACGGTGTAAAGACAGTACTTACTGCTTTGAAATGTGTCATTGTTCTGTGTAAGTTTTTTTTTTTTTTTTTAAATACAAATTGGATATTTTCCGGATAAACCTCAAGATTTGAAAATACTAATGCGTTTCATTGCTTACTCACTGTCATTGTTCATAACTGAAAGTTTGCTATCATTTCGTGCTTCAGGTCATGGTAAAACCTCAACCATGCATTAGAGGCAAAAGCATTTAAAACCTGAATATTCAGCAATTGTTTATACAGGATCAATCAAACATATCTTTGAAAAAATCAATACTTTCTGAAAATCGACTTGTTCTTAATGCATTTTGCAAAGAAACACGAAACTCCGACATGTTTACTGCTTCTGATGAGCACCGCTTGACCAGATGGTGATTGGTAAAAATACTTGCCATAGCAGGAAGAAGGCATGCGACAAAGTTCATAAACACAGGTCAGTGTCGCTTTCGAGTAGAATGCAGTAAGGATATATTAACAGATGAATCTCTCCGTACATGTTATATGCAATTTAAAAATTCTGGTGGACTGTACAAGAGGAAATGAACTATGCGCTAGTCTACACCTGCAGTTTGTTACCAGCGTAGTACTAAAACATCCATATTGAAACTTTTTCAAACAGATAGAAAACTTTCTCAGTTTCCATGTCGGGAATGCTTATTTTGTCATGATAGCTTCATTACCGTATATGCAGTTACACTGTAAAACTCCGAAGATATTTTGACAAACTGTCGTTTCCATTAGAAAACGAAATGCTGCTTCGGCGATTTATATTTTAATTGCTTTTCATATCTGCAGTAAAAAGTTCATCGATCTAAACAGTATGTCAGAATTTGATCCGGAATCACCACTTATTTTATACACATACTAAATGTTTTTAGCTAAAGACCATAGAAGTACATAAAATGCGTTAATATGAAATATGGAGAGAGAGTGTCGAAAACTAGCTGCAACATTTTCAAATCCTGCTTGGGTGAAACTACTACGTTCAAGTTTTTATTAGTTTGTTAGTTTTATTTATCATAAATGTAGTTACTATGCCAATCTTGCAGCAGTTATTTTGAGTAAACAGTTAATATCAATTCAATGCTGTAGGAATTTTGAAGGAATTAATGTCTATATTTCTAGCGTGTATAACAAATTTCTTTCTGATGATAGATACAGTGAGGTTATTTTAAGTTGCGAGCCCTCTAAGTGCGGCAGCTTATTGGAAACGTGCAACGACCGGAAAGAGGAAAATAGGGCGGCGCGCATGAAGCTAGCGATTTTATTTCAGCATTTATATTTTTATTTATTTATTTATTCTGGTAGAGCTAAGACCATTAGGCCTTCTCCTCCGCTCTATCAATCTAATAATAATTACATTAAGTTATAGCGACAATATTACTATCACAACATTGACAATAAAGTTGACAATATTCGTACACATATAAACCAATATTTTTACTCAAAGCATAAAGTTTTGCGTATTTCATACTAAAATACTACTACTACTACTACTACTACTACTACTACTACTACTACTACTACTACTACTACTACTACTACTACTACTATTACTACTATTACTACTACTACTACTACTACTACTATTACTACTACTACTACTACTACTATTACTACTACTACTACTACTACTACTACTACTACTAATAATAATAATAATAATCATCATCACTAACCTGTATTATAAGAGATTGAAAATGATGCCCCTCAGCGGCAATATATTGCCGGCATCTGTCTAGACGTTTCCTATATTTCATCTAACTTTTCTTCCGTAAGAACACGACGGTAAGGAAAATTTTTCTTGTCATTGCAAAGTTCTCTGTCGTGTAACTTTTTAAAAAGTTGGAAAACAGTTTTTCTACATGGAGCACTATTATCAGGATATTTTCTTGCGATTTGTCTTGCCAATCCGAAAGAATTCATTTTCACATATGTACCTCACGTTGAACCGGTTCCTCACGTCTGTATTTATGTAGGGACATAATTAACGAAGAACAATTATCACATAACTTACACCCAATGAAAGCCCCGATTAATGCACAAACGTTCAACCACTTTTTAATTAGGCCTCCCTCAAACTAACTACAAGCTACTACCTGCACATCATTATACAGATTTGATGACCGGCTTCTCCCAGTACGCAGCCGCACTTTGCTGGCTTGAAACTCACGTATCCTCATTGTATTGATTGGTCGAAAGTTTTGCGTCATCAACATTTTTCCTCAAGTTTCAAGGATATGCACAGAACTATAGAGCTGCAAATGCTTAATGAAAATGTGTTATTTGTAAGCTGTGTAACTTCATCATATTTCAGCGATCGAGGTGCTCTATAGCTATAATTTACTGTAACTATCCTATTTGTATTGAAATGCCTGGAAATTGGTAGCTTAAAAGAACTTCAAATCTTCGCAATAAGAAAACCCTATATAACGTGTTCCATGAGGACATGTTAAATGAAAAAAATTACCTTCTCCCCTTTGTAAATAGGTAAATACTTTTATTTCTGTGATACTTTTATCTCTTCATACACCTGCGTGTCATTGCCGCATTTATTTTATATTACATTTAGTTCCATTTAATATTATTTTAGCATTCGCGAAATTTCGTGATTAAGATCAACTGCATTTCAACTTCTATACATCAGGAAAACTACGAGGGCTGACCAATAACACTTCTTATGCTAAAATATAACTTTAAAACATGTTAGCTTAATGTCTAATGTCGACTCTGGTGGTGAAGTGGTAACTATATTGGCCTCCAACCATACTAGCCTTCTAAACCCAAGATCGCGGGTTCTATACCGGCCAGGGTTGATGGATTTTTGGGCGTAAAAATCCTAAATGTGGCTTCCTTCGGAAGGAAAGTAAGGCCATGGGTGCCGTGTCGTACATTTACGACACAATAAAGAACCTCAAGGCTTAAAGAAGAGGCCTCTGAGCAAAATATACCGACCGTTTCACATCCGGAATTGAATGGAACGCTGACGACCTGAAATGTTAAAGAACGTCCGTAAATAAATCAAATGCCACATGGTACTAGTTTCATATTCCGGTTCTCACCTGTGATGTGATAAATATGCGAGTTGAGACACCTACAGCAAAATGAAGGCGATACACGACGAACAATAAGCTGCTCTGAAAATCTGTTTTCGTCTCGACAAATACTTAGCTCAAACCTAGGCAATGTTACCGAAGGCGTATGAAGAATGTGTTCTTTCCTATAGCGCAGCTCAAAGGTGGTTTAAATATTTAAAGACGGAAACCAATCAATTTCCAAGGAAGGTGGACTCGAGGCTCGAGTGTTTGCACTAGTGGGAAAAAAAAAAAAAAAAAAAAAAAAAGAGTTGCTGCTGTCATTGTAAGAGAAGATCGCCGAATAACATTAGGAACACTTGAAAAAACTCTGAAAAACCCATACGTTTGTAGCTGAAAAGCTGCACGTGTCTCTGCACGGTAGGCTTCAAAACTGCTCATCCGCTAAGGTCATTCGCGTGCAGGTTTGCATGCAGTGGATATTATAGGAAGATGCGGAATTTATTTCAAAAGTAATCACTGCTGATGAGATTTGGCTAAATTATTTCGCTCCTGAGAGCGGTCACAAACACACACACACGCGCGCGCACGCACGCACACGCACGCACACACACACACAAGATGTTGCTTCTGCTGGGAAAGTAATGGTTATCTTATATTTTGATATTCAAGAACTGGTTTACAGTACGTCATACCTTCACGCACAACTATAATTGTACTATACTGCAAATGTGTCCCGTACCACAAGCTGGATACTGCATCACGATAATGCACAACCGCATATCGCAATTGTTGCTCAATATTTCACAAAAATGAATGTGAAGTGTGTTTCCCTAAGTTCAGATTTAGCCGCGCGTTACTTTTTCCTTCTCCACAAATTGAAGAAACTTTCAAGGGGGGCATTTTCTATCATCATAAGCAATGGTGAAGGCTGCAGAGGGATTTCTGAAGAATGTGTTTCCAGCATGCCTTTGAAGACTGGCAGAAATGCTGGGATAGGTGAATTGCTTCCAGCGGGGAATACTATGATAAATATCAACAAAATTATGAGTATAAGTTAAGGTATGTTGTCAAAAAAGTTATTATTTGAACAGCTCTTGTAACTCATATTTTATTTATCTTACTTTAAATGTCTTTTGAAATATTCGGTGAATGAATAGCAATTTATTAATTTCTCATCTTATTGCCAGAAGAATTGTATAACTGACAATAATCTGTCAGATTGCAGCGTGCAGATTTTAGTACCTTATTTCCAGAATTGACTATCGTCAACCAGACGAATTACGTTGAATTATGTTCTATCAGTAGAATTATTTGTTGGGAAGCACTTATTTCACCTTCTACAGCACCTCAGGGGCCCACTTTGGGGTACGGGGCGTAGCGATTCCGAGGCACCCGAGCTGCTCCCACAGGTCCACGCATAGCGTGTAGGACATCATTTAATTTCGGCTCCATTTTAATTTTTATTCCTTCTACTTCCCTGTTCTTTGTTTGAAGGATGCCCCCGTGACATGGTAAAAAGTGACGGGGTAATGGCTTAACTCCCAGCACTGGGTTATCACGTAGGACAGGAGCATATCCCCTGGTAAAGGACAGGCCCGGGGAGGGGCCATTGCAAGAGCTGTAAATTTTCTGTAGGCAATTGGGTACCTCTGTCTGGACCTGAGGAAGTTTGACCCTGAGGTGACTTTGTTCAAGTCAGGTCAAGTCGCGTAAGTCAGGGTGGCGCCCAGGAAGCAGCCTACCATCGGAGACAGTTGCAATAGTGGAGGATAAAATCGCTATGGTGCATGATTTAAATCCTATTTAAATGAAACGTAAACGGGTGGAGATAAAAGAATTAAAGGAGAAGTCCTGTCCTCGTTACTTAGTTATAAGTAGAACAGAAGAAGGTTAGTCCTTTTCCAGGATACACCCATTTGTGATTCAGGGGGCATTAATACCATACCATCCGTTAAATTCTGTACCCGACTAAGGAATTGTTCTCTTTTAGTGGAGACACTTGAGCTGTCTCAAACAAACTCATTGCTCAAGGCGACAATACTCCACGGCTATCCCACCCGTGTTGAGCAACAAAGGACTTTGAATTCGTCGCGAAGAGTTGTACCTCCAGCCTACTAGACGGTATGTCTGACCCGGAAATCCAAAGTTGTCTGGAAGACCTAGGGATCACTTCTGTTTATCGAGTGCAGGCAAGGAAAGAGGAGGAAATACAGTCAACCCGTACTTTTTTCCTCACTTTTAACAAGGTGGAATTACCACAGACAATTAAAGCAGACTACGAGGTGATTGAAATGCGCCCGTATATCCCGAGCCCGTTGCGTAGTTTTCAGTACCAGCGCTTTGGCCATACACGCATTTCTTATAAGAGTGCAACCTGTGGTCAAGGTACTCACGAAGAAGCATGTACGTCAGTTCTAGTCTGCGTCAACTGCCGCGGAGACCATCCAGCATGCTCCCGCGACTACCCTCGTTTTAGACAGGAGCGCTGTATTCAGGAAATCCGGATAAAGGAAAAGCTCTGCTTTACTGAGGCCCGGAAGCGATACCAATCTCGCCAATCCGTTGTACCTACGACGGGTACATACAGCACAGCAGCTTCTATAGCGGTCAAGAATTGCGATAGCAGTACGCAGACCTGCGACCTTGTTTTCACACGGGTCACTAATGCACCAAGTTCTCCGAAGCGCTCTACCGAGAAGTCTAAATCGTTAGTTTTTAATGCTCCTGAAATAAAGTTCTAGACCAGTTACACAAGGACTGACTTTTTGAAAACATCCACTCGAGTTGAAAAGAAGAAGAACCTTTATCTTTCTCGGAGGTCCAGCTCCCATGATGGGAGCAAACCCGCTAGGGGGTCGCCATCACCGCCTATTTCTACATCCAACAGATTCCAGATGTTGGAATTGGTGGATGCCTCTCAGCAGGACAGCCCTCCCTCTGAGGAGGTCATGGACAGGATGTGCCTGCTCCAGATAAACCACCCAGTCCCACGCGATGGAAGAAAGGACGGTTGATTCGTCCTGGATCTACTAAAAAGTAAGGTGGTATTTTTATTTATTTTATTTCATTTTAACAATGGCTATTCTTTCATGGAATGTGAGTAGGCTCCGCAGTCGAAGACTTCAACTGGAGTTATTATTACGCTCGGTTGACTCTCGGCTTGTGTGTCTCCAACTTCGATCACAGGATTCTTTCACTCTACGCGGTTACTCTTCAGTGAGATTTGATCTTCCTCCAGAAGACGGTACTCCCGCGCATGGCAGCCTTTTAATTCTCATCAGAGATGACGTGTACAGTTCTTCACTAAGCCTTCAGACTTCTATACGGGCTGCGGCAGTTATAGTTTACTTTTTTGGCCTCAATTTTACAGTTTGCACTCTTTACGTACCTCCATCTGCTACCCAGATGGCTGATCTGGGTAATCTTCTATCTCAGCTACCACCCCCTGTCCTTACTTTTGGGGGATTTTAATGCGCACCCTCCCCTATGGGGCTCTACCACCGAGTATGCTAAGGGTAGCATGTTGGCAGACATTTTAGATTGCCACCATCTTACTCTGCTCGACACTGGTCAACCAACTTTTTTTTTCTGACATTTCTCATAGTTTTCCTCACTTGGACTTTTGGACTTTCTGTTCCTCCTCGCTTGCTGTACATATTACCTGGAATGTCATCTCTGATTTGCACTCCAGCGACCATTTCCCGCGTCAAGTATGTATCCTGTTTTCACACGCACATTCTCAAAGCGCGCCGAAATTGCTTATTGCCAAAGCAAATTGGAATCTGTTGCATTCATTAGGCATCTTTTCAGGGCGTGATTTTCCATCTACTGGCGCTAAGGTTGAGCACCTCGAAACGATCATTATTAAAGCCGCAGATCAGGTTATTCCCAGGTCGTCTTGCCACCTCAGACGCTTTCCGATTCCTTGGTGGACCGACGAATGCCAGGATGCTTTGAGCGCGCGCCAAGGTGCTTTGCGAGTGTTTCGTCGCCAACCTACTTCGCTATAAACAACTGCGCGTTAAATGCCGTCAAGTGATTAAGGATATCAAAAGGTGTCTTGGGTTGCTTTCGCCTCATCTTTTAACTGCACGACGTCTTCATCTGTAGTTTGGGAAACGCTACGCCGCGTTGCAGGCAGTAGATTTACGCCCGTACCCGGGCTTAAAGTACAACATCGTGTACTTGCTACTTCGATTGATATTGTCAATACGTTTGGACGCACTTTCGCTGATGTTTCGAGCTCCGCCCATTATCCTCCTTCATTTCGCACATTAAAGGAGCAGGTTGAGTAGAGAGGTTTCCACTTTGGCTCCGACAACCAGGAGCGCTATAATGTCCCTTTTACCGCCAGGGAATTGAAGCATACCCTTTCTACCTCTCGTCATTGCCCTCCGGGGCCGGATGGCATCCATGTAGCTATGTTACAGCATTTACCAGCGAAAGGAAGGCTTTTTCACTGCAGCTTTTCAATTGCATTTGGTGTGGTGGCACATTCCGAACACTTGGCGAGTGGGCACCATCATTCCTATATCTAAACCTGGAAAGGACCGACACCTTCCTTCCAGTTACCGTTCGATTTCCCTCACCAGTTGCGTCTGCAAGGTGATGGAACGAATGATTAACGGGCGGCTTATGTGGTGGTTAGAGTCAAGGCATTTATTGAGGAACGTTCAGTGCGGTGTTTGGCGCCAACGTTCCTCGGTCGACCATCTTGCGTCTCTTTCCACTCATATAATGCACGGTTTTGTATGGAAGTGCCAAACAATCGCTGCTTTCTTTGATCTGGAGAAAGCCTATGATACTTGTTGGAGAAGCGGTATCCTTCGAACGCTTCATGATTGGCATGTATGTGGTCGTATATCTGTTTTTATTCAGGACTTTATGAAAGACCGGGTTTTTAATGTTAGCATGAGATCAGTTTTAACATCTCGTTTTATTCAAGAGAACGGTATACCTCAGGGCTCGGTACTTAGCGTGACACTTTTTCCAATTACTATCAATTCCATCACCGAGTGCTTGCCGCCAGGAATCTATTCGTCGTTGTTTGTCGACGATTTTGCCATCTTTCTTTCCTCTCGGAGGACTTGTCTTTTGGAACGCCGCCTCCACTGCTGTCTTGACAGGCTTTACGCTTGGAGTGTAAACCACGGGTTCCGTTTCTCTGCAGAAATGACCATCTGCATGAATTTCTGGCGTCATAATGAGTATCCTTCTCCATCTTTTCATATTGGTCCAGACGCTCTTGCTTTAGCAAGGAAGTTAGGTTCCTTGACTTGGTATTTGATAGAATATTATGCTGGTCATCGCATATAACTCAAATCAGAGGCATGTATGAACGTTCTCTTTGTCTTTTACGTGTTATAAGTGGCGCATCCTGGGGAGTTGACCGGACGGTTCCTTTACGTTTCTACCGTTCTCTTATCCGATCCAAACTAGATTATGATTGTAGTTTATGGTTTCGTGCGACCTTCCGTTCTTCGATGCCTCAACCCCATTCATCACCGAGGTATTCATGTCGCCATTGGAGCATTTCCAGCTATTCCTGTGTCCAGCCTATGTGCGGAGTCTGGAGAACCTCCGTTGTGTTAACGTAGGAATCTTTTATTTGCTGCTTATGGTTGTCGACTATCTGCGCAACCTCGTGATCCCACGAAAGAGCCATTTTTTAATGTGTCTCTCGCTCCATTTTATGCTGCTCGGCCTTTTACTCCTAGGCCTTCTGGGTTTCCTTTTCGGGAGTTGTTAAGGACATTGGACGTGGAGTTACCTGCTTTTTTCTTAACCGGGAAAACTTCTTCTCTCCCTTGGCTTTTAGTAGAGGCCCCCGTTCATCTGGGGCTTACGTCCTGTCCTAAGTCTTCGATCGCAGCACTTATTATCCTTCGTCATTTTAGCGAGATCATCTCTTCTTTTACCAGATGCAATTTTATTTATACCGACGGCTCCAAATCTGACACAGTGTTGGATATGCCTTTGTTTTTAATGGAGCTAGTTTTACGCTTGATCTTAACGTTGCGACATCTATTTTTATGGCGGAGCTTTATGCCATTTATATCGTGCGATTTTATTAGTTTCTGAACAGCGGCTGGGGTAGTGTTATTTGTTCCGATTCTCTGGGTGTCCTTTTATCTTTGAAAAAGCTGTACAACTACAATTCCTTTGCATAGAAGATCCAGGGTGCAGTGTTTAAGCTTGTTGACGCTGGAGTCAGCGTGACACTGCATGGGTACCGGGACATGTGGGACTCTGAGGTAATGAGACCACAGATGTCGCAGCTAAACCCGCCCTTTTAAACCCTGCTGAAATTGAGCAACATTTTTACTCGGGTGAGTTTAAACATTCTTTACGTCTATGCGTTCTCTCGTGATGACGCGAGGAATGCAGTTTACTCCAAGATAATAAGCTTCGACAATGTAAATCAGCCCCTTTTAACTGGTCGACTTCTTCTCGTGCAGTTCGTCGCGAAGAAGTAATTTTAGTACGTTTACGAATTGGGCAAAGCCGTTTTAATCACCGTAACCTTTTTAATGGGGATCCAGCTCCAGTATGTTCTAATTGTGACCACCCCTATACAATGCGTCACATTTTACTTGAATGACATCATCTAGCGGCTTTTAGACTTTCCCTAGGTTTGCCCTCCTCTATTGAAGAAGTACTTGCAGATGATATGGTTGCTGTTGAGCGTTTGCACCGTTTTATCCGTGTTTGTGGTTTTTGGAGCAAGGTGTGATTTTATATAATTTTATTTTTATGGTATTTTATACTGTTGTGTTTTCAGCTCTTGTTGATGTGTTTTTAGTACTAGTCTTTTGTTTGCTGTTGACCATATTACCCTTTTTATTTGTTTCGGGGTTTTTATTGTTACCTTTTTATACCATTATAAGATTGTTGTGTTTTCAGCTCTTGTAGCTGTGTTTTAGTATCAGTCTTTTGTTTGTTGTTCACCATATTACCCTTGTTATTCGTGTAGGGATTTTCATTATTATTGCCCAATGTGCTTATGCTGCTTTTTTCTACACGGAATTTTAATATAAATAGATTGTTTATTTTATTTTTGGCGCAGTTTTAGTGTGTGTTGGGTGCTAATGACCTTAACTGTATTGTGCCCTTTAAACAACAATAACAATAATAATAATCATCATCATCATCATCATCATCATCTCCTACAGAATACTCCCCCCTTACTTGTTTCTTTGGTCGATGTTTCAATATAATTGTCACATTTTTATCTGTCTTTCTTTTAATATCTTGTAACGAACTATTCTGCAGCCTTATAGAGTCATCCAGTATTATGATGAGCGACGCGACAAGGGGGGAGGGTGCATTAACCAATAAGCCGGACGGGCTACTCTGGTGTCTGTTGTAGAAACACTAGAGTGACTGGTCTCGAATACTAGTAAATTCTTCTTCTTCTTCTATGGAGCTACAATCCGAGATCGGGCCATGCCTTGCCGCAGCGACCTCCTCTATATTCTGGTTTACGACGGCATTGATAGAGGGCAGTATTACAGAACGCCACCTCTCCATCAGGCATTTCTCCCCAATTATTCTCATGATACTGGGTGACCTCCGTTCCAGACCTCCCTAACTTAGAAAATTCCTAAGCAAGTACCTTGAATCGCATCCGGGTCCTCCTGGTCAACCTTCAGCAACCCTAACTGCTATCTATAGACCAAGGAGGGAGTCCTAGAAAATTCTGTTGCATAAATATTTTGTACACACACATGTTACAGAAAGAGATATTGGAACTGCCTGTCTTGATTTTTCACACATTCCTTACATCTACTTATGAACTTACTCATTCTCCTTATTAACTCTCGTTCATTATTAAATTGATATTTTGACAGATGTTGCCCTTTAGTTCATCTAAAGTGTGTAAATGCTAATAGTTTATGAATGACATTACGAGTTGGAGCCCATTCCTTTGAGAATTTGTCTTCAAATAATCTCCTGACAGCACGAGCGTGTTGTACGGACACTGGAAATATAAATAATCATTCGTGTGAAATATAAAAGGAATAACTTGGTCTATTTTTTGTCATTTAGTATTCTTTACAGGTTTTCAAACTACTCGAGCTTAAAGTAGCAGTTCGATAAACCCCGCTCTCCTTGCCTCATAGTCCGGGTGACGTTTTAGATGGTTTATCGGCCGATGCAATATCCCGCCGCCTCGTCGGTCATCAAATAATTGGATGACCTGATAAATTCTTATCATATATATTAATAGATTAATATACATAATAGGAAAAAACTCTGAAATGTCAACTTTGTATTATTTTAATTATTGTATTTAGATATTTTGACCTTATAAAACATTTGAATGTTTCTAATGAAATATAGACCATTGTGAGAACAGGTTCATAATTTTGCATTCTGACTTTTTACCACTGCTAGTCCAAAGACTGATTGCGCGTCAAATGCTAGTGTCATTTATGACAGTCCGGTGGTGGTTATTGACGTGTTTCTTTTTTACAAACGCGGTATCGTTTCATATGCGAGACACAATTTTCTCTTACTGATTTTGCCCTATTGGAAATCTATCTTGTAATCATGCGGTTTTAAAGTTATAGCACTTAAATGTATTAAAATTCTGTTAAAGTCTCTCGGTAATCAGAGCTAATAATGCATTTCTGAAAGTGAGAAACTTTTACTGTTAAATTCAACACTTTTCATATGCATTTTCGGTAGTTTTTTTAATTTTTCTTTTTTCTTTCCAATTTTAAAACTCTGCCATGTGAATAGTATTAGGCTTGGTTTATTTTTCAATACCTTGAAAATGGAATTTATTAAACGGGACTTTTTTGTTAATTCTATCTTGTTCTACTGTCCTGCTGTGTTGTTTATACTGCGTCTCTTCTTGTAACAGTTTGAAATATGAATTGGTACTGCCATTTATGAGAACTTTTACATTATACATAGAAAAGAGGTTTTTACTACATCTATCTGGGATAAGTCAGTGCAAAACATGTTGAATACGGAGAAGTAAGAACTTTTGTGACCATCTTCTTGGTCTAATAGTTAGTGTTGCTAACTGCCGTTCGGGAGGTCCGATTTCGATTCCTGGTACCTGCTTAGGAATGTTTCTAAGTTAGGGAGGTTGAAACAGTGTCCATCCAGCCTCGTGATGATAATTGGGAAGCAGCCTGATGGAAAGGTAGCGTCGTTCTTCAATCTACGGAACCGTTTGATAGACGACCGGCGGGGTACCGTCATGCTGATCATGTGCCTCCCGGCAGTGAAGTCGTGAGACAGAGGTAGAGAATGCAGAGGTTACTGCGGCAGGCCAAGGCTGTAGCGCCAATGAGAAAAAAAAAAAAAAAAAAAAAGAATAAAGAACCTTTTTTGTGCTCAATGTGGCAATGGGTAAGACATGATGTGACCACCACGGGTGGCCGAGGTCGTTAAGGCGCAGACTCTTGAGCGGAAGTTCTGGGGTTCGATTCACGCTAGGACTGTCCTCCTTGACCTAGATTTTTCCCAGGCTTTCCTCAGTCCTCATAAATAGCAAATACTGGGAGGTGCCCTAAAACTTAGGCCTGGAACGTTTCCTTTCTTACAAATATCCTTTCCCAATATATCATTTCATCTCATGTATTACCAGTGTCCACCGCCTGTGGTGCCTCAGTAGTAAAAATGGGCGTTAAACACCATTCAAAAAATAAAAAAACCTGATATATCATTATCCTAAACACAGCTATCAAAGTGAAAATAAATATAATTTATTTCAAATTAAATTATAAATTTGGGGAATTCAATTAAGTCTCTTTTGGCAACATTAGACTTTAAATTTGTATTTATTAGTCTGTTTCTTGCTTAAGAACGCATACCGTACAAACGTTATATTGGTTGTTCAAGAGAACTTACCATATGTACATGGGTTCAGTATAATTGTGAACATTTTCACTGTAGAATTTAAATATGCAATTAAAGAAGGACCTATAATATGCTTCTATAACTTTCTTAACTGTTCGTGTAGCAGAATGTCAGTACTCTTTCTTTGTCGTAAGCTAGAACGGATCTAATAAAATTTATGATTTTCTAAATCACAACTGGCATTTATATTTCTGTAATTGTTTTAAGATCTATTCACATACCTACTTTTCTTCTTTTAATTCTCTGTAAGTTTCGTTGACTGAGTCACACAGAGGAATTCCTGTCGTCCGGATTCGTGATTAAAAACTATTCCATATTAAATGCAATCTTTGTTTAAACTTAACCGCTCCCAAGAATGTTCTACGTCAGTGTTCACTACCTAGCCGTACGCATTTTATTCGCTGTTTTCATTTTAACTCTAACACGACACCTTAGCACTTGTGTAGCAGGGAGTGACAACTTTCCCTAATTTGAGGGAGTAAGGACCATTACTGCAGCAGTGAATCAAAGCACTGGGGCAAGAACAACGCTGTGCTTTTCCATGTATGTAGCTACAGATAAGAAAAATAATGTAAAGAATGCTTTATTTATTAAAAAGCCAGATCATTAACTCTCCGAAAACAGACGCGGCAGGGACTGCATCTGCGGGTAAACCATCGCCGGGTTACACGAATCAGGGCAAAGTTTACCAAACTGTTACGTTAACTTTGATTTTCAGGCCACTCACTCAGTGTCTTTGAGCAGCTAAAGAAAGAATACGTGTCATATTGTACAGTAAAGTCTGCAAAGAATACTAAATGACAAATGCTATGCCTTATTATTCTGTCCTATGCCGCAACGATTGTTTGCATGTCCTTAGAGAGCCCGCTCCTGCTGTCAGCATATTGTCTGAAGAGAAATTCTCATATGATCGAGTGTCAAGTTGTGAGGTGATTCATAAATTAACAATGTCCAACAATTTATGTGAACAAAAGAAGGTTTTGAATTAAGGAATGTAATGTGTAATTTCATAAGCAAATGTCAGAGACAGGTAGTTTTAGCATCTCCTGGCGTGACATGGATAAAATACAACTTTATAAGTGCATTAGACTGTAGTGTTTCTACCGCCTAACAGCTGGATGGGTTTTCGGCCGATGTAGCCCGCCGCTGCCGCGTTGGTCACATCAAATGACCAACAAATGAAGCAACATATGCATTTCTCGAAGAGGCTAGAAGTTTACATATAAAAGAAAACACTTATGATAAGAATAGCGCTTAGTAATATCTCGAGGATTTCTGAATCTTGTAATGTCTGAATTTGTAGTCCAAGAAGAGTGCTTGGCGGCCTGAAAAACACACAAAAATAAGTGAAAGGATAACTATAATTATCTGAAAGTTAATTCTACGTTATAATAAAAAAAATGCGTCATTATAATGAATGGTAGGTAATGTTGTACTGAAAAAAACACCCTGCTTTCATTTGAGCGAAAACTGCTCGGATGTAATTCTCTCAATAGCCAACATGGGATGTTAAAGGAAAATAAGACACAGGGAGTGTGAGCTCAGTTTTGTCTGGGATGCTTTGGCTTAATATACACTTTTATGTGAGCATGCGGAACATAATTGTTCATTGAAGCGAAGAAGAGTAATGTAGAGGAAACATGCCAGGGTAGCTCTCGGCTTTCGCATGTTGTTAACCACGGAAAATGTACCTGGCTAGCAAGACTACCGAGTTCCTTTGAAAGTGAAGCATATACCTGGGCTTAGACAATACGAGCTCAGAGAACAGAATTAAAAAAATGTGCGTACTTTTCCCTCCACCACTGCATGCACTATAAATGCGTTAAACTCATAAAATCCTTTTATTAGCTAATTCAATTTAATTTCCCTAATTAAAAACGATTATTGTTGAATGGAGAATACAAAATTCGTCCAAAAATATAATTAGACATTTAAAATACCAGCATATCTAGCAAAATATTACCTTAACTCGGGCATCTTTCCCAACAGCCTGCAAAATATCCTCTTTGTGTTTCTTGTCCATTAGCTGCCTCGTGGCCTTTACTTCAATCTGATCCACGATCTGAAATCCCTTCCATGTTATTGGCGAAAACCAGAGCTCTCGGGCAGGCAATGTGGGATCTGCGGTGCAGCACTTTGCGCACGAAACGCGAAGAATATGCAAGTGAAGTTGAGGCTTTCACTCAACATTTTGCTACTGTTGTATGAGCTTTGTACAGAAAATTTGCTTTTCACCCATCCTCAACGAAACATTCCTGACTGGCTATCAAGTTTCGTTACCTAGATATTCAAAATGGCCTGAAACTCTCCGAAAATACGTGTTTTCAGCTAATTAGAATGAATGTTATTACAATCTAAATATTTTCGTAGATAATTTAATAAGCATCTAATTTGTGCTAATCACGCACATTTATCAAAAAATGCTTTTTCCTGAAATGTGATGGAAAACAGATTTAGATGATTTTCTTCCACAACTATATACATTAGTTGAGATGGAAGATTTTGTAGTTTCTGCTGAGCACAAGGTACAACTACTCTAGAATTGCAATTAGATCAAACGGTGACATCCTGTTTGCTCTAAAACTACACATATTTTGAGGAGTCACAACTCTTGACCAACTTTCTCAAAAGTTCCACCTAATCTACTCTTGGTTTTGTTGGTCGTGTACTTTCTCAAAAAGAAAAACACCATTTCCTCATCCCAGATAGGCTCGCATGTCTATACAAATATTACAATTAATAAGTAATTTTGCTTTTTGGACAGCACAAAATAGTAGCATGTCTGCCTGCAGCATATTTGTTGTACCGAGCAAAATGATCAAACGAGGTGAGGAATATCGCCGCGTTCATCGATCTCTTTTCTGTCATAATGGACTTGCTGGTAGCATGTCTTCTTCCATTCGGGTTTTATACATTGTCCTCTCCATATCACAATTTTTTTTTTCCCCATTATAACTCGCGTAGTACTTGTGCTGCTATCTTATCCATGAAGCATTTTTCCCATCTCTACTCATCACAAAATTACTAAATTATTTTAGAGCTATAATATTAGATTTCTTTCTCTAAGCTGTTGATTTAATTCTAATCCTTTGTTTGGAGTGCATATATGGTCATTCGGATACTATAGAGTCATTTTGAATATTTCAAGAATCCGCCCGCGCGATCTTGATGTAGTTTGCAGTTAAAAGACTTTAAGAGAAAGAGGCCGTGTTACGCCGCTGAGTGAACTATTGCACTGATCCATAATGACCACGCTTGTACATTCTTCATGTCTCATGCACATTTTTTTCCCCTCAAAATGATAAGATTATACTTTTGGCTCAGTACTAGAGTGTCATTCCAAAAAAGTGACCTAAACATTTTCAGGCCAGTTTTTTCTGCAATTTCTAAACACCACACATTCCAATTAAGCAAACTGTAATCGAAAGATAAAAGTTTCATTTCGTACAATGTGGCTTTGAGTTAGAGGATTGACGTTATTTAGCGATACGCGAGAGGTGAAACTTATGGGACGAATTGGCGGGCTGCGCTGCAGCCGAGGCAGTTAAACTGAAGCATGCAGAGCGATTGAAATTACCAGTAGCGTTTAATAGTTTTGAATGAACTAGAATACAATCTTCATTCATCAAGAGCAGCCCACAGGTAAGAAAAAACAATTGCGAGCGAAATTGAGTGAAGGGAGAAAATTCACAATGTAGAGATGTGTGCAATGCAAATCAAAGCTAGCATATAAGCAACGGGAGAAAATGAACCCGAGGTTTACTATAGCAATACGTCTACCGTATAGCATTTGTATGGTACTGCTCATGTCATATACCTGTTATAATTAAATTATACTTCATTACATTATTTTTCATTCTTATACTTTACGCTCAACATACCATCATGGGAGTATTATGCACGCATAAAGATTGCCATTTTCCCCGTTACAGTCTGTCCTGATATTTTAATAAAACTTTGTATCACCCAGAGCTATCAGCCCTCTAGGACACGGGTTTGAATTCCTGAGACTTTTGGTTGAAAATCAGGTGATTTCAGATTGCGGGTGAGCAAAGGAAAACATGAAATAAGTAATGATAATCCCAAGAAGAACTTTGCTGAAATCTGAAAATTGAAAGAATCTGTAGAATGTATGAGGTCTATAGTGGACCTTCACTTAGAAGAACTGCCTTTTTAGTGTTGAATGTGCAAATGCTTGCGAGTAAATCTCACATGCTGTGTCATACTTGGGGCCCAAATAGGTTTTTTTTAGCTGCCGTGTCACGGATATTTTACGGAAAATATTAAGTGATACGTCTTCTGTCTTTGTGTCTCTTAAGTAGCAAACGTAGCTTGGTGTTTTACATTCCTTAATTTTAAATAGGAAAGAGTTTCAATGTTAAATTTCAAAACTATGAGTGAATGTATTGAAATAGTCAGGTGTATCTTTTTCAAGAGAAATATAAAACATAAAAAGATGTTTTTGCATTACTTTCCCAATGTGGTATACAAAAACTGTGTGTATATGGTTAATTGTATTAACGGAATGCATGTGATCACCACAAACATATGGTAATTCATAGAAAATGTCATATTATCTTCACAGCCTATTTAAAGCCATTTTACGTTAAACGTTCTATAAAAATCTCATGATATCAAGAAAATATATCTTTCTTTATAGGTAAGCTTATCCTCCACAGTACAAACACCACTAATCGTGCACTTTCCATCTGCCCCAGTCATTTTATATCCCTTCGTCGCTTATTCTTCGATTCTACTCTTGAATAAAGCTCTTGTCCATTATTCTTATGTACATTTCACTTTATGCCTGGATTATGGTAAAGAAGTTTAAAAGTATAGTTCATGGTGAGAGCAGTTTAAATGTCCCGCAATCTAAATCGGCCGACCGGTGAGCCTACCCCGTCCAATCGCTGAGATTTTTCACTGCACCCGCGACTCCATTCTCTCTTACACTCAGTTGTGAGAGTGATTTCTACCGAGTCTGACAGCTTTGTTGTGCAGTGAGAATTATTAAATAGGGCAGTTGTGTTATGCAGTGGTGGGATATTAACTGCGTCGTCGTATGCTCATCTTCAAGCATACATCAGGTATAGAAAGTCGTATGGCAAAACGAAACAGAAATTTAGGCGTAGCTTTCCTGACAGTCCAGTTCCAACATAAAAACAAATGAAGTTAGTACGGAAGTTTAAAACAGGATCTGTGACTGAGCGGGAAAAAAACGGAAAGCTGCGGAAACGCCGTATATTTGGATGCCAAGCTATTTGTCCTGGTTTATAGCTCTTACGGCTTGTGATTTTTATATTGAGGGAACATTGAATAATAGGATATATTTAAACAACCCTCGCACACTGGAGAGGCTAAAAAACAAACATTCGAAACGAATTTAGATTCTTAGTGATGGATGGGGAACTGATGCGTGTCTTAGAAGATGTGGAATGTACATCAGGGAAAACGGCCAACATACAAAACACCGATTCTAAGGAGGGTGAGGACAAAATTCTATTATTTGTTTTACCCAAGTTTTTAAACGTGAAGTGCGTGAGTGCCCAAATCTGCGCAAGAAAATACCGGCGGCAAAGTGGATTCTAACCGCCGACCCGCTGAATTATTTATCGGGACTTTTAATATGCCCTCACTGTATTTTGTTTTCTCTGACTTCTGTGAAGATAAAGTGATATTTATTTTGTGTAAGAACAGCATATGTATTTTGTAATTTTTGGATTAAAGCTTTGTACTTTAGGACAAAGCCTGGAGACTCTGTAACAAAGCCATTAGGATTCATTAGCATCTGCTTTGGAAGATCCAGTAACAGCGCCCGAGTACGAATATGTATATTAACAACTAAAATGAATTTCAAGAATCGCGAATATGCATAAAACTAAAATATTGGGGGGAAAAACAGAGGAAACTCAGCAGTCCATGAAAATTCGCTTCTATGTAGTTTTGTTTCTGGAAAAGAAATAAACCTAAGGCAGCACTTTGAAGTTTCCATCGTAATGCGTTTTTAGAACTTTTTCCTCGCCCAGGGATAGGAAAATTCAGTGATATATAGCCTCGTGCTCTTATATGTTTGTGCTAAACCAGTTCATTTTTAATTCCTTTACACTTCACCACACCTTTTAGCTATGGGTTTGAGGTTACAGTGTAAAATTTCACTTTGAAAGGAAGGACATCGCGGCATAGTTTCCCTTCAGCTAAGGTGGAATTTTAAATATTCCTACTAATGTAACATTAAAACGAAACCCATCTCTGTAGAGCTTTCAGATTTTTGGAAGACGAATGAGATACACATAAAAATTAGTACCAGTACTGACTGAAAATTTCTCGGCCTGTCAAAGAATTAACAAGATTTGATCTTGAAAGTCATTTTTATTTTTCAACTTAAACTTCCCAATTTATTGCAGCGACGCTTCAATGCTATTATCCGGTCTCCGAACTGATTTTCTGAAAGGTCTACAAAATGCTTCTCTACAGCTGCAATCTTCTTTTGATTTAATGAAAAATATTGATCAGCAAAGAAGAGTGCGCTTTGAAATCAGGGAAATCCGGATCTGGAAGTAGGGCAAATGCTCTAACAATAATATTTTAAATATCTGATTTTTCACATTTTTAAAATTCCTTTTTTTTAAGGAGGTGCATAGTTGTTAAGATGCAAAAGTATTTTTTCTTTTGCAAAGTGGGGTTTTACATCTAATTGGTTTAAAAATTTGGAATAACGGTCTTCCCTCTTCTGAATATAAAATAACTAAACTTTCTTTAGTGTCCCAAAAGATTAATGTCATGACCTTTCCTGCAGATGGAACCAGTATTGCCTCCTTTCACGCTAACAACCGGATTCTGTTCTCTGTTTCAATTGTTGTTTCATTGTGGTATCATACATCATGTACGGCCATAAAGCCAGTTTTTTCATTGTTAAAACGCCCCAAACACTGTTGCGATATTTTCATATGAATTTGTTTTTCGTGTACCAAGTAAAAACTATTGTCTTGTCAATTGCATGGTCATGTATGGTCGAAAGCAGAGAACTTTTGACACAGCTCTGGTAAGTGAACATGAGGATAAACAATGTTTTATTAAAAAGTGAGTATCTAATCTGTAAATCAAAAATCAGCTGTGTACCTTTTCTCTGCTATAGAGACACATTCAGTTAGGACTGTCGGTTCCTCTGTAAAGAGTTTATTGCACGTGGGCAGCAAGTTGTTTACTTTCTTGCAACGAAACACTAATGCTCACATATGCATCAGCTCTTTCGAGTTAGGCGCAATTATTTATGGGGCTGTAAAGCAAAGCAAACCGGAATGAAAAATTGAGGTGAGCTCTAACGTTGACGAAAGACTGCAACCACAAGAATCTGTTGAGGTTCAGGGGACTGCGCCATTGCCTTAAAGTCCTCTAAATATCAAAAGGAAGATGAATGGTATATTTTGGGTAAAAATGTAGCTGTTATTTGTTGTTTTCTCAAACTTGATCCTGACTTTTGCAGAACATTATATGAATGCAAAACTGCGCACCTGATTTGACTGCGTAATTTGATATATCTCTGACATTTTAATATGTGAAAAGAAACACAGTGCGGATTATGGTACCGTGCAGTGTTTTTCCTCATTCAAAACATCCGTTGTTTCTGTAGACAAGCTCAGCTCAAAACGTCTTCTGCTGTCATTTTGCGATTTCTCATGCTTCATTGTGTTCCATCCATCACTGTTCCTTTGGCCTTCCCTTTCTTCTCATTCCGGCGCAGCATTTTCCTTTGCTACTTATTTCCTGCCATTCTTTAGAAATGTCCAAACTGACATAACCTTTCCTACTGGAAAATATTCTTTGGTGATCATTGCATATGGTAATAATGTCCTGTAGCTTTTGTTCTAGAGCTGTGTATTGTTTCCGGCCGAATGTATGCTTAAAACTGTACGTTTAACATCCGAACTATTTGTATATTACAGCACAGCGGATAATTTTTTATTGTTTTAGCTTCCCTTTACCACGTTTTATCATAATAGCTACACGAGAGATTTTCATTTTGCATATAAATTTATGAGTAAATTTAACTAAGGAAAATCCAATTCTCGAGTTATTTATTACGAATATTTCATGGTTAAGTTCGTAAGATATATAAGAATGCCGAATACATAATACTACATTACTACGTTAAACCTTGCAAATATTTTCACCATTCTTATGAAACAGTGAAGTAACGAAACTAACAAAACAAACACGTTATGCACTTAGAGGTAAAACCTAAAAAGGAAGTTAATCTAATTCATTCATTACAACGGTGTAATGATCTAACCACTATTTTGCATAATACAGTCGATTGCAACGGAGTTCAGAAATCTGTTTTATATATTAAGTTAAATGAAACTTATTGCAACTTGTGTTCCAAACTTTTTAACGCCAAACTATTTTAGTGCATTCAATTGTTCACTGTTGAATCGTATTATGTTTAATATTTTATGAAACTAACGTGATACATTTATTGATTATGAGTAACAATAAATATGAACTATACTTTCAGACTGTATACACAAATGGAAAATATTGAAAAGTGTTAGCGAAGAATCTTTGCAAGTAGTAAACAAGTATGTAAGTAATTCAGTTTGTATATAGTTTTAAGCGCATGGAGAGAAACTGCTAGTATTTGTAGCACGTTTCTTTTTATCTTGGGTCTTTCTAAGGCTCTTGTTTTCCAAGAAGTCTTTATCATTATGCTGTGTTAATTACTTCTCTTTAAATTATTTATACTACGTCTTTATTCTTAATGAATATTTTTCCCTTCGTTTCTTAACAATGACCTACAAAACAGAATTGCTTCTTAAATTTACGTAACTCTTCAGCTGCAGCTTTGTTTGTTTCACTGCTTTCAAATGGTGAGCTGACACAAAATATTGAATTTATTGCTTAAGTAGTGTGTATCTATGGCGGACTTAAGGTAACTCTAAAATTTATATGTTTTAAACTCAATGAACTTGTGAATGTTACGAAATTGGTATATATTTAAGATCTAAGCAAGTTTATGCTTTTGGAGAACTTTAAATATTCCAATCGTTACGGAAGTTAGAGTTTTACCTTGTTCATACCACACTTATTGAAGTTGGTTTTTAACATGCTCTATTAAAATGTCTATCCATTAATTTGGTAGAACAGGGTTATAAAAAAAAAACAGGAAAGGATTGAGTACATTGCACTTAATTATATGATTATCTTCTACAATAACGAGTGCTGATAGTTTCCCGGTGATTTAATTAAGCTTAACAAATGTTTGCTGTCATAATTATTTCGAGATCGGGGTTATGACAACACATGTGAATTTAAAAACCAAATTAAATTACCTCAGGAAATCTGTCAGCTAGTACGAGTTTGATTAAGCTACATAATTTCAGAACATCGACATTGATCTTTAATTTTATTATAAATAATAACATCATTTATTGTTATTTTAATGAGTTCGAGAAAAATAATTGAATCAAAGCAAAGGTGGTAGGAATGAAACTTCCTTGCAATTAAAACAACTGAGCACTTTCGGTTATAAGAATAGATATTTGTGAACTCTTTATTATAATTTATCTACAGTTAAGCCTGTTCAATTTTGATGTAAACTACTTTTACACCTTCATTACTTCTACTTATAATAATAGAATTTAATGAGAGGTGATAGAAATAAAAGAAATAAATATAGCAGTGAAAAAATCGTTTTGAGAACCATACTATTTATTATCACAAGAGAGTCTGAGATAAATTCACAAACGTAGTGGAAAGCTCAGGCCCTCAAGTGATATTTATTACGACTATTTCACGAATAAAATACGAATTTAAATAAATTTCCTCTAAACTTGGCTTACAATGATTGTATATTTGTATCATGAATACTTTACTTTTCAAGCCATTTGCAACAGATGAATCGTCAATAATGCCAACAGAGGTCAGATAAAAACTTACGGCGGTTTCATGAATAAAATAGAAATAAAAGTTTAATACATTTCTAATTTGCGCACGGAATATTAAACATTTTATAAAATGGTATACTAGTTATGAATGACCACCTATTTAGAAACCATGACACTGAAAAAAAGACGAGAGTCGATTGTTTTAATCGCTTTCGGATGAATTAACTAATACCAAATGAGAAAAACAAAATAGAGATAACATTTTATCTTTCTGAACAACGTGTTTATTAAAATTTATGGTTTCTTATACAGATATTGTTACATAATTTATAGAATTATTTCAGACTGTTTGGCTGAATATGCAAAAGCAATTGTTTTAATGAACATACTATAAGTTAGTTAAATATACAATTGTGGAAAACTTAAAATTTGAAAGAAGGGGTTGCATTTCATTGAATACAAAGGGCATTTGCGAATTAGTAGATGAAGATGTGAAAGCAGAATTTCGCATTTTATTTAGCATTGTCGAATGATGTTCTTGATTAATCTGTATGATGCTCAGAAATTGTAGTGGGGGTATATAGTTAGATACGCTAACTAGAAAACAAATGCACTTCGCGTGTTAAAACTTAATAAAACGTTACAATAATTTCACTGCGATATCTGGCTATGATTGGTAAAAATTCAAAATTTTGTTTCATTTCGTTGCTCGCTTTTATAATGATGTCGCATCAGTGAAATAGTACTGTAATTTACTTCTCATTGGCCAGTTCATTGGTTGAAAAATTCGCTTTGAAATATTTCGTTAATTTCATGGAATTAATTTAATTTTAGTTCGGTGTTGGTATATATTAAAACACAATATTTTCATATTGATCTCACTTCGCTATGCCCTCACAGCGAAGTGATATTATCTTTATGCAAGGCAATGACATGCTTTTAAAACAATACTAATACTTATTGAAATGTAAAAGTATAACACACGTAATCAGAATGTTTCATAAATTATCTCTTTCTCTCTCTCTCTGTACCTGTGTATGCAGTTGCTGCCATTTTCATCTTGTTTACATCTGAACTGTATGCTTGTGGGCCCTTGATTCTATTGAAAGTAACCTAAACAAACGAGCGATAAAACTAAAACGATAAATCTTGACTGTTTTTTACTTGAGCATCTCTCATTTTTATTGGTCGTAGCGTGGAATAACAAGACGAAATACTCATATTACCTGCAACACTGTGTACTTGCCATCGCGTCAAAATGATTCTTCATATTTACGGGATTCAACTCACTAATTTAAACTAGTAACCTAGGGAGCGCGTACGACATAAGTAAAGAAAGACATACATAGGCAAGTAGTACACGCAATTTAGCGCCTAACAGGTGGGGCTAAGTTCGCGTGCACAGCAACGGTGTGAGGTCTTCGCTTCGATTCTCAGAATGAAGGAAATGGAAGAAAAATTTAATTGAAGTGGTAGAACAGGTGGCTAATGCAGTGCATGCACGCGAGGGCGATGTCACGAAAGTTTCCCCATTTCCTTTAACTTTAGCAGGGTGTGTGCTATAGCATGGTTGAATACGTTATACACAAGCTCTTCTGTCGTTAAGCATTTAAGAAAGACGAACATCAAGTTTAAGTAAAGTCAGCTAAGAGAGAAGATTTGACAGTGCAGGTGGAATATACGAGTCGATCTATAAAGCGCTTGTCCTCGACCATTGATAGCCAAGCATTTGGGAAATATATTAAAGTGGTACATCTCTGTTTGAAATGTTAACTTTCGTTTCAAATATTTTCTTTAATACAGTTTCTAAAGCACACTTGTGTCTATGCCATACAATGAATAAAGGTGAAGTTTGCACAGTTAAGGTTTAACGACCAAAGAAAATTCACGTCATATTTACAAATGTTAATACAAACTCTTATTCCTCATTTTAATGATTAAAAATGGGCTGCTACATTTAACATGACCTTACCAGATTTCGAGTTGAGCCATGTGATGGACGTCCAAAATGTCCAACAACAGCAAAATTAATTGAACAAATTCGTGGTATAAATTATACGAACACAACCTAAAAGTGGATGAAATTGTTCATACTATTGGCAATTTAAAGGAACGTATTGGGTATACTAACTCTGTCTCAAAATAATAGTAGCATTTCCTCAAAGGCCCTGTTTACTCCAGAAACGAAAGTGAAGAACGAGGTATATATAGAGCTTTGAATCAGAGACGGTCACAGAGCATAGGAAATGTGCTTGGAACTTTGGCGGTTCTTATCTCTTTTCAAAAAGTAAATTCAGTAGTTATTTCATGAATTTGAATGTCTGATATCGGAATGCTATTGACCAGAGGAGGGCAGTGTTTAAATAATGATAAGAGGGATATAGAGTACTTATTAGAGATATCAGTGGTGGGGCATTTCTGATTACCTTCTTTATGGTGTCTTGCAAAGAGAGAAAGTGCTGAGAAATTTTCCCTACAGTCTCTCCAGCATCAAGAAGTGACATCCACAGTACATGAACGTGTTACCATCGTTGTGAAGGCCTTCGAAGATCTTCCTGCGGGAATATGAAACAATGTCTTCCTGGTCTTGCAACATGTCATATTTGAATGAATAAAGACTATTGGGAACAACTGTTATAAAACATGGGGAATTAGAGTTTACATCGACAGGAGCATTTGCCCTTAGGTTTCCCTCCGCCAGTGACGCTGTACCCCCATGTTGAGTGCCTATTAGTCTGAGAATACTCTTACCATTTACTCATTATTTTAATGAGTACTCCCTGTAAATAAGTATGAGAATTCATTCATTGTAAATAAATATCTCTAAAGAAATGCCACCTTTTTGGATAAAGGTAATGTTTTACACTATTTTGGAGTATTTTAACATTAACAGAACTGATTTTGTGAGTAGACTATTAACTCTGAATCCTATGTTCCTGCTTACAAAAATGTTTTAACTGTGGGAAAATTGAGAAATTTAATTATGAATTGCTGGAGCATTTACCCTATACCCCAGATTCAGATTTATCTGACTTTCATCTATTCTCCTAGCTCTAGTCAGCATTTTTTGTTAATTCAAATCAAAAGGCGATTTCATAAAACCACTTCAGAGACGTAATAGCATTGAAGCATAGCTTAAATAAATATATTGTCCTTAAGGTATATTATGCAGAAAATTACAAGTTGAACATTCCTACCTTCATTATTACACCGAGAACTTTTCACATCTCCCCGGTAAACAGAAAATGTTATGCAAGACTGCGCGATCGCTCATGCTTGCAGTATCTGATTCTTGCATGATTCTCAGGTGATCTGTGTCTACAAACTCAAGTAAATTTCTATTATTTAAAACATCCCTAAAGCTGAAAGTTTGTGCCGGCTCATAAGAAGCATAATAAATGGCTTTTCGTGTTTAGCACATCCTACCGATTTAAATCACTCATAAGGCTTACGTGCTGCCTTCCTGCTCACAGCAGTTCATCACATAATGCAATCAGGACATGTGATAGAAAGTGCCCTTAGAATCCTGCAAAACACGGTTCTGTCTTGCCAGACAATGTTTTTATTATTTATTTATAAATATAAAAGACCAGCCTAATTTAATGAAACTAATAACTTGGGATAATTAATTCATGGCCGCATGCTCTTTCAACAACAGTGGCCTGTTTCAAGATGCTCGTGATCTACTAAAATTATTCTCCATTCTAGTATTACTTGTTTATTTTACAGGTGTCTGTTTCTAGAACTTATGGGAGTAAAATGCTAGTTACTGGTATGGCAGACTGATCAGCGTGTGGTTTTATTTGATCAGTGTTTTGTTTCACGAAACATTTGGTCCTGTAATATTGCGTATTGTTAACTAATGAAGTTCTGCCCGTGAATCTAGAATGGTGAATTTACATACTGGTGTACAAATTTTAGGTTAGGTACTGCTTTTATTAATTAAGTATTTTAATTATAAAGCTCATTAAGGGTTATTTATGTAATGTGTGATATTAAATCCACCACCTATACCCGTGTTTCTTGAATTGTTCATTTTCACCTGAAAAATACCATAGAAACTGAACTACTTACACCGTTATTTGCTGAAAATAATATGAATGCAAAATAAAACCATTTACATTGTAGTTATCTTAATGTATGGCCAAAATGTGTCTCTTACATATGCGTAAACTTTCTCCGACGTAATTAACCCCATCGCTTTCACAGTTTGTGTTACTATTTTTCACATTTTGGCTTTGTCTTTCTTCGTAATTTTGTCCGAGTATTGCCCACTTAGTACTTCTTTATGCCCATTAATTAAATGCTGTACTGTTAATTTATTTTAACTTTAGAGATTCTTTTCGATGAGGTAGACATAATGCTATTTCTTGGTTGAATATACAGTTAAAAAGCGCTACACTAGTAATATTGACAACTGACTAATAACAGAAGTTTGCGATTCTACGATTGTGGAATAAATGTTAGTGAAACCTGTTTGATTAGAAGTGGTGCTAATAAGTAGGCAACTAGTAAATTGGTAGACTTGTTGTTCGTGAAACAGGACCCAAATCTAACACGTTTCAGCTTAAAATTACAAACTTTTCTGATCTTTAAGTGATCTATTTGCATGCGTTTGAATGTTACGAGGGCATTTCGGTAGGATAAGGGACTGTTTCTAAACGATCAATATAAAGCTTGAAAGCTGAAATCATTTCCGTGTAGCTGCTAATTAACGAAAATGAGAATTCGCATGCGTCCACCTCTTTTCACTTGCATTTTAATTAACTGAATGCAACTCCTGTTTAGAAGCAGATCGTGCAATACTCTCATAAAATACGTGTTTGCCATTCTTTCGGAATAGATTTTGTCTTTGTTCGAAAATTGTTTTTCTAAAGAAACTTGAAGCTTTTGACAAATTCAGTATGGTTCATCTTCATTCTTAAAAATGTCCAGGAAATATCTAAAACAATGTGCATTTACGACCGTTCCATAACTTCCACAATTAAGCTAATTATTTCAAAAATCTGTAAGCAAGCATCAAACGTTGATAAAATTTCCGAAATGGTTCAAGAATCCAAATACGTTTAGAGCATTATAAATATTTCATGTATATTATAGAATATCTTCAAGATGTTTAAAAACACATATTTAGCAATAATTAACGTGGTGGAAGATAAAACTTTATGCTTAAATTAGACATGCAATGAAGATACAAGGTAAGGAAATGAGATACCTTTTTAAACAAATTGCGTTTGATATAAAACCGTTGATAGAAATACAGACGCTGGCAACCGACCAGACCTACACTGCTTTGTTTTGCTTTTCGTAAAAGAGAAGCACTTAAGAAGGACGTATGAAGATGAATTGCATGTTGTAGCAGACATTTTAAACTAAGGGGGAAAACGAGCTTATGCTTGCCGAGAGTTTAGAAAGCGTCGGCATTTAGGCATTAACCCCCCCCCCAAAAAAAAGGGCTAAAGTGAAAGTGATAAATATGATGATTTGCAAGCTGGTTTAATCTTTTGTTTCTGCATGGAAATCCCAGCTATGCTAATGGTAAACATTATACAGAATTACCAACTACAGCACTCTCAAAACGAAGAAAGTGCAATGCTGTCGAATTTTCGGGCTTCCCGCCGAATACCAAAAACGTTTATTTTTGACACTCTGTAAAAGTGTGCAGCATGGTTTTCTTCAGTGCCTCTCAGAGCATCAAGCAGGAGCACTTGGAGGTCAAGACGTTTGACGGGTGTCAATTTGTATGGTAGTCAGCACTGTCTTTGCCCTGTTACTATGACAACGAGATGATTTCCTTTTCCATCACCTTGATGGTTCCGCCCTCCGCCCGTGCGTTACCATGGCAACTCCAAATATAGAACAGGGCGGAGAAAAATTATTCCATCTGAAGCAACTACAGAAAACCGCGAGCAAGAGCGGCACAGGGGTCTCTCATCGACCCGTGTCCTGAAATATTGATAACTAGGAGCATGCAGGGAAGGAAATATTAATGGTATAAAGGAAGCCGCGGTAAACAGCAGGGGCCTTAAAATCCCACGTTGTCTAAAATATAATGTTGAGCGCCCATGTAAAATGAGTTATATATACATATGTATGTATACATTTGGCAAGCGTCAATGCGGGGTCAGTTATATTTGATTTTGGTGTTATTTGTTAGCAGAGAGCCAGCTCATAGAGGAGGCAACAATAAATGCAATATATCAGGTAATATCTGTTTATTTACAAAACACAGATGTACATAAAAGTATATATAATTTTTACCAGATTTTACTTGCATTTCCTTGATATCATCCAACGACAATGATAGTTATTAAGCCACGAGCATGACGAGCTCTAATATACCAGTTACATAAGTAGTAGGTAAAAAAACTATACATTTAGTTAGAATTGTTAGGTTTTTAGCTATATGAGCGGCATGGAACTATGAACACTCTGAAATAGTGGGAAACAAAACACTGTAAGCAATTATGTATGCCTAAATCATCATAACTATGTAAATAACAAAATGGAAAAACAGTTTCGTTTTTACACATTTGTGGATTTTCAATCAATATTTGATTTAAAAATATCTGATGTGGCATGCAGAAGTAACTTCAAGCCTTCCTGAAATACTGGAGAAAGCTATGAGTGTAAGTCATAATTATTTTCATCTTATTTATTTATCTGTCCTGTTGGTGTAGCGGTAACTATACTTGCCTCGTAGACCCTCGCGGGTTCATTTCCAGCCAGGGTCAATGGTTTTTTTTTTGAGGGGGGGCGTAAAAATCCTAAGTATGGCTTCCTTGGGAAGGGAACTAAAGCCCGGGTCCCGTGTCGTACATTTGCGGCACGATAAAGAACCTCAAGCCTGAAAGAAGAGGCCTCTGAGCAAAATTTGTCGGCCGTTTCACGCCCTGAAGTGAATCAGTCGCTGATGACCTGAGATGTTAAAGAGCGTCCTTAAATAAACCAAATCAACAATACTTATTTATTTAATTATTGTCCCGTTAACTGTGTTGATGTTAAAGTGACTTCTGTTCATTGTGAATGTGAATACTGTGAATATAAGTGTAGATTCGTAGTCTGCAGGGATGGGACAGAAGAGAACACCGAAAAAAATACCTAGGCAGTTTGACCTTACCGGGTACGAAAACAGGGCGTTTGGTTTACTAATCGCAAATGTTTCCGCTAGATCTCAAAGCGGTAGCGTTATAATTTATAAATTAATCTGCATCGAAATAATCATAATTTATGTACAGATAGCACAGTAAATATGTAAATTTTAATATGGGAGGAGAAAAATTATTTTAACATTGGAAATGTCAGCACCTGTAGGAGTGCAGTTCTTTCGGCACTCTGGAAGAGGTGTTCAATGTATATGGTTCAATTTCTTGGAGAAACACAGAAAATATCACAAAGATGTTGTGTTATACTTTACAAATATTTGCAAATGTGTAGAAAGTTGTGATTAATGAAAGGTAGCCGGTGACATAAATTTACTAATATTTACATATTTAATAACATTATATTTTATGAAAAGGATAAAACATTGTAATTTATTATGCATAAGACATTAGTAGCTTTAAATTCGCAGAGATTCCTTCTGTCTCTGTCTCTCTCTCATCATGCGGGCTCGTGTTTATTCTGGTTGGGATGAATTACCAGCTGAACTTTAGTGTCACGCTTTTCTCTCTCTGAAATGGTGAATAAGTAACCTCAAACATCACTTATACCATACAGCTCATTAATTTAGAATCTATTGATACATCAAATTGTCATTTCACTTCACTGAGGTTTACTATCATGCAAACGATGATCTTTAATTACTAAATAAATGCCATGTTATTTAAAAGTGTAATTTTATTTGTTGTATATTTTAAAAAAGAATGACAAACTAAATGAATCTGGAACTATATGTCAAATATGCATAACAGTATTTGTAACCTGGGCATCGACGTCGTTCCCTGTACTACTATCAACCACACAATGTGCATCAAGATCGTATTGCTAGGTAAACCTGCTGCATGCAGTTCATTTTGTTGTAGATAACTTAAAGTGATTACGTGATTGCTATGGCTCCAAGGATGGAAATATTATTTTCAAAACCTGCTACGATTGTAGCATTGTAAAAGGATAGATTTTGTCGTTTCGTCAAATTGCTGAAGAATGTGACTATGTATTGGAGAAATGCACTGAAAACAACAAATATTTACCACAACCAGTATAGCCTCGCAAAACTACAAATAGTAATGACAAATATATTGGAACTATCTGTAAAAGTAACAGATTTTACACATGTGCAAACAAGAGGATATAAACCTTTTAACAGCAAAAAAGAAGACTTCCAGAAACTGATCTGAAGAGGCTTGTGGCAGTAAGGAAACCGTTACTAAAGCCTATCAACATAATGAAGTAATTTTAATGAGCCAGACAACATGGACAATAAAGTCTTGTTGATTGGTTTAAGTATGGGAACTTTGCAATATGTGTCCGTTAATGTAAACGAGAAAAGGCTTCCGAACAGTGCGTTCTACTAACTGGGGGTCTGTTGTGGTTGCCGATATTTTTCCTGTATTTTTTTTAAAATTGAAAGAAAGTTTTTTGATTTATTTATGGACGCTCTTTAACATCTCAGGTCATTAGCGTCCCATTCAACTCAGGGCGTGAAACGGCCGATATATTTTGCTCAGAGGCGTCTTTTTCAGGCTTCAGGCTTTTCGTGCCGTAAATCTACGACATGGGACCCCAACGCTTTACTTCCCTTCCGAAGGAAGCCATACTTAGGATTTTTACGCCCGAAAAAATCCATCGGTTCTGGCCGGGTTCGAACCCGCTCTCTTGTGTTTAGGAGGCAAGTATACTAACCACTACACCACCAGGACCGACTGAAAGGAAGAGAAATAACAAACTATATCATATACTTTAGTGACATTAAATAATATATGGATTGCAACCAGTAGAGAAAAGTTTCACCTTCTGGCAAGTGGACGTAAACATACGAGGGTAGGTTCATAATTTTTCGGCCTCGCCGATAAGAACTATCGCCTTCAAAAACCCTTATCTGGTGTCATATCCTATCTGTTAAGTAAATAATTGCAGCTGTAACTTCCGCTCTGCGTGTTCAGTTGTTTAGATATACTTGCATAAAGAAGACTATGTGTAGACGTTTGTGACATATTCAAAACTGAGTTTCGAGCTGTTATTAATTTCTTCACAAAACAAGGACTTACTCTAAATGAAATTAAACAGCGACTGGACGGTGTATATGGGGAAGTATTCCCCTCATATTCTACCGTATGGGCCAAACTTTTTGAATAGGTCGAGAAAGCATTCTTTAAATGGTATTTAACGCCCGTTTTTACTACTGAGGCACCACAGGCGGTGGACACTGATGATACATGAGATAAAATGTATACTGGGAAAGGATTTTTTTTAAGAAAAGAAACGTTCCAGGTCTAAACTTAGGGTACCTCCCCGGCATTAGCCATTTATGAGGACTGAGGAAAACCTGTAAAAAACCTCAGTCAGGGAGGACGGTCCTGGTGGGAATCGAAAACCACACCTCCCGGTCTCAAGTTCGCGCCTTAACGATCTCAGCCATCCGTGGCGGTGAGGTCATTGAAAACGAAGAGCGTTCAGGTCGGCCCATGGAGGCGCTCACTCCTGAAAACATCGCTCTTGTGGAAGGAGAAATTATGGAAGACCGGCGACTCAGAGTTACAAAAATAGCAGCAAGGTTGGGCCTTTCTAAAGCAATAGTCCTTCGGTTTATTCATGAACTTTAAACATGAATAAAGTTAGTGCAAGATGGATGCCTATACTTCTTTCCTCATTCCAAAAGTAGCAACGAGTCATCTGTTGTCAGGCTGTGGCAAAGAGAGCAATTCTTCAAATCATTGTTATAGGAGATGAAACTATGATCGCTTGTCTAAAAGAGAATGAGTGGAGTGACTTAAACCTGGCGAAGCACCGCCTCTAAAGGCCAAGATCACTCAGTCAACCAAGAAGATCATGGCCACAAACTTTTGTCGCTGTGAAGGAATACTTTCATTGACTCCAAGGAGAGGAATACTACAGTAAATGGGAAGTACCATGCCTGGCCTACTGCACAGACTACGTGCTGCCATCAAAAAGAAAAGGCGAGGAAAGATGAGTGGTGGTGTGTGACTTCTTCACGACAACGCTCCTGTGCACACAGCTCTTGCTACAAAGGAAGCTGTGAAGAAATGTGGCTTCAAGAAGATCGATCATCTACCCTACAGCCCAGATCTAGCTCCCGGTGACTATTTCCTCTTCTCAAAACTCAAGAAAGTCCTTCGAGGAAGGAAATTTCAGTGTGACGAAGAAGCGATGCTATTTATGCACATTTTGCAGACAAGACTTCTGAGTATTGAAATATTAATTAAAAGATGTGAGAAGTGTATTGCAATAAAGGGTAACTATATTGAAAAGTGAAATACAGTTTTTGTTTTTATCCATACCTAGAAAATGGCTAGGCCTGAAACTTTTGTACCTATTCTCGTAGATTTGAATACTGCATGAGGCAGTGCATCTAAAAAGCAGAATATGTTTGTCCATCCCAAGGTATAAACTGGAACCCCATAGAATCGTTATGGAACAAAGTGGATACAGGTATTTAGGTATGTAATAATTGTGAAGCTCTTTGAAGAATATAAGATCAAAATACACCCAAATACAAATAAACCAAATGCCTAGAGACTAGACGGCTGTTAATTTGGTTTATTTATAGACGCTCTTTAACAGCTCAGGTCATCAGCGTAGACAGCTATTAAAGTTAAGGCTTGATGAAAAGAAAGTTATTCCTTTTAAAGATTACATTTTTCCTCCGTTTGTAGTTTTGTTCCAATAAACATATTTTTGTACTGATTTATAGATTGTAACTACCGGTCAAAAGTATTACTTACAGTGCCAATTTTTAAAAAGATAGATATTTCCTTTATAGGTGGCTAGTATTATAGAGGTTTATAGCATGGCAGCGTTATAAGGGAATTTATTTTCGTAGATGTTCTGCAGTTGCTTGTCATTTCTCTGCCAGTGTCACATTTGTTGGATTAAGGTTTCCGTTTACTAATATGCTTTATACATATCCAATAAATTACCAGAACAAGAAGCACAAATATATTAAACTATTTATAACTGCTACATAAAGAACGCATTATTTTAAATAATTATGGGTAAATTCCTTCTCAGGTGAATTGATTGACGGCCAAGTCCGTTCCAATATACCCTGCCCATAACAATGTAGTGGAAATGTTCATTTGACGTTTGAAACCTAGCATAGGGGCGTTCCAGAAAAAGTCCTAACAAACACGGAGAGAGTTAGGTTTTTTTTTTTTTTTTATTTTTTGACATGGAAAAGTACACATCCTGATGATATTTTATGTATTAAAGTGGAGCACTGACACAGTTCACCATCTCCCATCTCATTTGCCGTGATTAGTGTGGCACCATGTAGTATTTTTATTTAAAATTACATATAAGTACATAGCGACAGTCTAGAGCTCACATAGGACACTAGTGTAATTTCATTTACTTCTCACCCAGTCTTTGTAAAGATCTTCTTCAATTCGTTTATCCATCTTGTACGTTGATTTCCCAAATTTCTATGTCCGATCCTATGTCACCAAACTGTCAGTCTCAGAGTCCATCTGTTAAATTTCATTCTACTACGTGTTCTTCCCATCTTCTTGTAACTGTAATGGGTGGCCGAGGTCGTTAAGGCGCAGACTCGTGAGCGGGAGGTCTGGGGTTCAATTCTTACTAGGATCTTTCTCCCTAACTGGGTTTCCCCTACAGGTTGTCCTCAGTGCTCATAAATGGCAAATGCCAAGGAAGTACGCTAAACTTACCTGGAGCGTTTCCTTCTTTAAAAAAATTCCCAATATATCATTTCATCTCATATCTTCTTGCAGGGGTCTCTGCATCTTGGACGCGTCGTTCCATAGGCGGTTCTTTAAGTTTGTTTCTAAAATTGTTTTTCCTTTAACCTTTCGCCGCTTTTTTTTTTTTTAAACTCCATGTTTATGAGCTGTAAATGTTCATATCATTTATATGCATTGGCTTTTTTGAGGTGGAGGATGATACTTCGATGCTTCAGCCTTGCTTATGGTTGGCCGTTTGTGCCTACGTCCCCAGTTGGACACCTCCGGGAGGAAGGGTTAGAATTGGAGAAATACCGAGCGTCCAGTATCTACGTGCGGTGACTTGTCTGGATGCAAATGGGGCTCCTAACATGTTTCCAGACAGAACAATCCCTCCGGGAGTTCGAGCCCCTCAGAAGTTCCGCTTCCATACCAGACACTGGAGCAGTAATCTCTCTAAAGCGCAAGTCGTTGTCACGCCGCACCAGCCCTCCTCGCCCTGGCACTTTACACACTGTAATAGAACCAACGGAATGAAACGGGAGAGCGGAAAATTTGTAGGAAGTTATGATTAATGTCAGCATTTGCATAAGAGACCAGGGTCAGTATGCTCGGCCCTAGGAGATTTCAACTCTGTACCTTTCAAATATGAGTCCCAGACATAACCTCGTGAGTCACTCCGTTTGGTTTATCATGTACATGGTGAACTGTTATTCCGCTCCTACTTATTCAAGATATCGTCTGTTTTGTTCACCAGGTTTCAGCATTTCATATTCATTACCTCTGAACCTTTTGTACTTGTTTTCAATTCTATAAATGCAATTTTTCGCTGACTTACTAATATTCCTATCTTTTCTGCACACTATTTTAAAAAATATCTTTATCGCTGCTACATCATTGCTTTCCAGGCAAGGAGTGTTTCACAAAACCGCGAATGAAGAAATTTGAATTACTGAAACTGCAACTAGTCGTTGACACACACACACACACACACACACACACATATATATATATATATATATATATATATATATATATATATATATATACAAAACTTAAAATGCACAAAGGCGTGCCACATTTAAAGTGAGGAACACATAAAAACACTAAAAAACACTGTTAGATGCACTGTAAGACGACGTGGAACATGTTGACGTCACTACAGTGTTCCACGTCGTCTTACAGTGCATCTAACAGTGTTTTTTAGTGTTTTTATGTGTTCTTCACTTTAAATGTGGCACGCCTTTGTGCATTTTAAGGTGTGTCATATCTCCTAAAGAGAGCTTTTTACATTCCTTTTAAAAGTATATATATATATATATTCTGCAGACACTCTTGTGCAAGTCCTCAAACTCAATGAAACTCCGAGTTATAAATAATGTTGTGTAGAGTTATTGTTCATAAATTGTACATGAAAGTTTTTAATGCTTCGCAAAGAGAATACACAGTCACTGGTGACCAAGTTCGTTAAGGCGCGAACTCGAGAGCGGGAGGTCTTGGGTTCGATCCATACCAGACCCGTTCTTCCTTGACAGGTTTTTTCCAGGTTTTCCTCAGTCCTAATAAATGGAAAATGCCGGAGAGGTACCCTAATCTTAGGCCTGGAACGCGTCCTTCCTTAAAAAAATCCCTTTCCCAATGTATTGTGTCATCTTATATATCCACCGCTTATGATGCCTCAGCAGTTAAAACGGGCGTTAAACACTGTTACAATATGGAGGTCTCTTCCCCGCACGTATCAACAACATTGGCCGGCGGGTTTACATACGGTGAAATGTTCTTATAAGCACTGATATGCTCATTTGAGATATTACTTACCCACGAATATAAAAAACCAATATTTGTCGGCGATAAAAATATTTTGTTTTGTGGAATTCTTTAAAAACTACATCTCCTGGGGTGATCGTGCAGTAATTGTTGTGCTACCGAGACTCTGTGGGGTTGCAATTTAAAAAGTCTTGCAATTGTTCTTGTTGAGCTCTTTGATATTCCTGTTTCTTGTGACAAACGTCTGAGAAACTTCTGTAAAATGAGTCCTAATCTCGCGCCTGCCTCATTATATTTCCTTCTAAGAGAACTTAATCATTTTATATGAAGGAAACCGTTGTATGCGCTTTCTCTTTTTGATGCTGCTCTAAAACGAAATTTTCGCCGAACTTTTATGTGTGTTCTGCTACAAGGCTATGTTTTAATGTATGGATCGCAAAAAAATCCCATATTTCATTACCGGCACTACTTAACACAACAACCGTTTTCAAATCAACTGAGCTAAGGACCCTCTCGGCTATGTCTACAGTTTATCATGCAAAGCTACGTGAGAGACCGGGCAACTGCAAACGAACTACTGACGGCACACTCCGGCTATGCTTAAGTGCAATAAACCATTCAAAGAATCAAAACCGTGCTGCATAGGTGCGCAGTTGTTTGATATAATGTGTTATTTATTATTCGGGTCTGTTTCTGTAGATTGAAAAATGTGAAATTTTCTGGTGCAGCCTATTATTAACGGGGGTTAAAGCATTTTTCTAAAATAAGTAAAAAGTATATTAATGCCCGCTTATTGCCGTACGAATGTGTACAATTGTGATAGTACTTAACTGTTTGCCGAGAAATAAAAGCACAGTCGACAGCATTGTTTCTCCCTACTTATGCATTACACGCTATGATCCATAGTATGGTGTTTCTGTGATGTGAAGCATCCTTTAATGTCGACTTATTACTGTATGTCACAAATGCCTTCTTTCATTTCCATGAATTGCAGTAAAATTACATGCGTATGTCACTGGACACTCACACTCTGCACACTTTCTACCACTGTTACGTTTGTTATAATTTTTTTTACCGACATTCACTCACCTAAATTAGCGCGTATCCCTGATGAGTGTAACAACGCGCTATGTGTATAAGTCAATGTTACAAAGGTTACGCGATAGAAGAGATGAATATCTGTGAATCAAGTTGCCATGCTGAACTTAACAGAATAGCTTCTGGTGCCCGTCTTCAGAAGTAATGCAGAAACTACCTACTCTTTCTAGTCACCAAAACCATTACCCTGTTCTTAAAAAATATAAAGAATATTAAAGAAAGACTAGCCTAAGTATTAGAGTAAAATAAGTATTTCCGTCTGCTTATTTTGTGGTTTTAGGAAGCTTAAAACTTATATTAACGGGTGTAAAAATCCTAAGTATGACTTCGGCAGGGAAGTACAACCGCGTGTCGTACATTTACGGCACGTAAAACAACCTCAAGCCTGAAAGAAGAGGCCTCTGAGCAAAATTTGTCGGCCGTTTCAAGCCCTGAATAGAATGAATGGATTGCTGTTGATCTGAGGTGTTGAAAAACGCCTGTAAATAAAACGAATACATTAATCACATAAAATGTTTCATGATACGTAATTTTTGGCTATATGGCTGTAAACTTAACCTTTTATTATATAAATAATGTTTAAAGAAATGTTATTATTGTTAATGAAACCATATTACTACAATGGACATTTGCGATAAGGTAGTGTAATATGCAAAATTTAAATAATGGTAATAAAGTGGAACTGTATTTCTGATTTATATTAGAAGTTTCATTGTAAAATATTTAATAACATATAGCATATTTTATACATTTATAAGAAAAAAATACGTAATTAGCAAAACTATGGCCAACAAGGAAAAACATATGCGACATCTAGAGCCCGGATTTTATTCAATATCAAATTGAGAAATATGTATATAAAATATGTAGCCAAAATTTGTTTAATATGTGGATTATAAAGGTGTCTCTCGTTCTCGTAAGCCAAAGCGGCCGTGCTGGAGTGCTGCCTGTTATGGGAATCCCATGCATTGAGAGCGGCCTCCGGCAACGAGACGATCCGAGAATTCTCCCAATCAATAATCGAGCGACCAAAGCATAACAATCTTGCACAATGCATAATACGACAGGAAGGAAACTTAGATGCAGTGACGAAAGGGTATGAACACAAAAACATTGTTTGTCGTAGGCACTTCATGGCCGGAATGTTGCTGCTTATAAGAATGAGTAATTCTGTAGTCTCTCTCCTAAGTTACACTTGGTGACCCCTCCCCCCATGTCCTCCTTATGGCGGCGAGAGTAAGCAAGTCGGGACGGTTACGAGCGAGACTGTAAACATATTTGACTGGCTTTAGTAAATTAATAGGTAATTAAGCAATTATATTCAACATAAAATATTTTATTACCTACATGTTATATACACATATACACATACATATTAGAACAAATATTTCTATTTAAATCTTTTTGATTTTACAGGTATTGACTCTGAGAAATTCGTACATGTAATTTCAAAATAACCTTTAATCCACTAATTACTTCTGTTATAGGTATAATGCAAATGTATCACTCTTTTGTTGGAAGGAGATGCACAATTAATTATTAAATAAATGATCTGGTGTCATATTACTTGTATTTTTGCACACAGAATTACATTGCTCGATAGTTGCAAGGTGTAGCCGGTGCTTATTTGTAGGAACACAGAGTAACTTTGCCAATTATTTTATTGTTTGATTTGATTTATTTACGGACGCTCTTTAACATCACAAGTTATCAGCGTCCCATTCAATTCAGGGCGTGAAACGGCCGATACATTTTGCTCAGAGACCTCTTCTTTCAGGCTTGAGGTTGTTTCTCGTGCCGAAAATGTACGACATGGGACCCACGGCTTTACTTCCCTTCCGCAGGAAGCCATACTTAGGATATTTACGCCCGAAAAAAATCCATCCATCCTGGCTCGGTTTGAACCCGCGATCTTGGGTTTAGAAGGCAAGTATGGTTACCACTACACCACCAGGACGGACTAACCATGCCAAGGGATTCTACTTTTTCCGTTAAATATGCGACTCAAAGTAAGAAACATTTAATACCGGGAATCTTTTTCAGCATAGCTTACATTATACATACGACACTGATTTATTTTCCCTTATTTCCATGGCTTCTTGAAGAGCCATGCCTGAAGGCTTCAGTTTCTTGATACTATTCGGAAGCCAACTGAAATTCTATGTATTTAGGAAACTAAACTGGGCACTTTAAAATTGTTGAACACGACGAGGGTTCATTCATAGACACTGCAGAATCTAGAGAGGAGTTCCGCATAATTGACTTTACACGTGCGAAGTGCGTACTGTACAGGTTGTGAAAGACAAATCCATGTTTTCAGATTGAACAATAATAAAATTCACGATTGAAGCCATGGCTACAGTTGGCTGTTAAAACTGCATTTGCGTTTGGAGAACAAGAAAGGAAAGTATTTGAAGAAAGTCAGTGTTGGAGGCAAAAAACTGCCCTAATTTTCATTTGAACCTTGTCAATAACATAATCGTGTTAAAAATTGCAATTTCTGTAATATGATCTAAAACGTTAATTTTATACCAAAATAATCAACAATTTTAAAATAATATTATACATGTATATTATATATTATAGTGTGAAATATGTGGTATTGTGACTAATTTAAAATATGTCAAATTTACGGAAAACTTCATACTTATATACAGTATTAGAAAAGCCTTGATGATCTTTTTTCTGGAACCGAGATTACAGCTTCTTATTTCTTATTTATATTATGTTACGTGAGGAATATAGTGCATCAGAGTCCTCTCAGGAAATTAACGTCGTCATGTCTCTGCAATCTTTTTCAGTAAATACTTAGAGCTAACAAAGATAGAGTGTGGAAGTTAGAATAAATAATTTATAAATTATTCTTTATTTATAATTAAACCACCGTAAGATATGTTTAATAATATGAGAAACAAGAAATATTCATAGTTTCTGCTCAATCTTTGATACACGAAAGTAACAGTGGCAACGCTGAAGAATTACCAGATATCTCCTGGTGGTATGTTATGGTTTAGAGGAAAGCGTAACTCTACTGGTTTGAAACTCGGTACTCGAGATAATCAAGGTTTGTTCTGTACTTTATCCTGTTAACACATTTTTTCTTTTTTCATAAACAGGCTGCATTAAAAGACGTAATTGCATAAAACTCGTACTCTAGTAATAACGTATAGGTACGTATGTTTAATATATGTGCAAAACTTCATACGTTTATCTTTGAATTTAACGATTTTGAAACTTTGGTATAGACTTGTCTAAGGGGAAAGAAATAAATAAGCAATAAAATCTGTCAGTTCTCGCCAACAAGAAAGCGAGCAGTTTACCCTTGTTTGCTTTTTTCACCTACTGCATGGCACAAAGTATCAAAAAAACACCAACCGCAGTGCTAATGTAACGCAGAACAAATCATGTAACAGTGTATTATGTTGGCAGGTCTTACTCAGCAGAACACTTGAGAGCCTGGCTACCAATACTTGCAGGATAACCCTCATTCGGAGTTGATAAATGGTTATTGTGATAGGTTAAATGTTTGACAGCTATGCCTCTCACGGGGAATCCCAACACTGTAGCAATAAGACTGTGCCCACGGACTTAATTTTTTTTACTGTTATGGGGAAGTTTGATCTTCTATACCATACACCTGCTAAATTATTTTTTTTAATTTGCAGCACGGGTTAATCAGGTCTCTAAACCACTTTTGCGTGCAGTATTGAAATTTACTGACCATTTATTAATATCGTATACTGTATTGTTGCCATACGGAAAAGAAATGTATGATTTTAGTAATTTCTACTTTGAAATACAACTTAAAATGCTGAAACATTGTGAACATTTCCAATTATACAAATGTAACAATTAAAAATTAATCGCAGAATTTCAAATGTACCCTAGAAAAAACAAAACGTTTTCTCCTCAGCTTTGTTGGAAACCAGTGCTGAGTTAAACGGAGTTTGTAGTTTTGACAAAGATTAATGTTTACTAAACACCATTATTAGGTTATTTGAATATTAAAATTACTTCACTTACTTAAAGCCAAAGTTTTCATTTACGTTTCCAAATGAAAATCCGTTTTATCAACGACCCTAGATTTCGTTTTCGTCTCTTTTATGGCATGATGGAATCTTTCAGCCTGCTCTTCACTAAGCGCCCTTAGGTTTTTCGGAAAGTATTCAAGGTGACAATCTATGTCCTTTATGCAAATGATTTGACCGGCACTTACACAAGGATATGGATTGTCATCTTATAAGTTTGGGGATAAACTTAGGTAATGTTCTTCTGCACTTGAAGTGTGTGTAGTACTCTCTGGCAATGCCATAGGTGCTGTTAGAATTGGAACATATGATCCATGTGACAGAGGACTTATTACTGATGACAGGTTTAAATATTGAACTCATATATTTTACGCAGGCAGAAATAAATAATTATGATTGCTTCTCAAACCAAATCAAGGGCATAGACGAACGCACTCCTTTGTGCCATTGTTTCACGTGTTAAATACAAATTCCACACAAGTAGAGCAATCATTTTTGTCCTAATCTCCCAATTTAATTTTAAAATATGCCAAATGCAAATTCTTAAACGATGGGTGTTTTTGTATTAGTTTATCTCTTAACGGCCAAATTGCAGAAGAGCAACCACAACCCTCATCCCCCCCCCCCAAGACAGCAAATTCTCGAAGCGTTAATTTATATAAAGTTCTGTTCTGCTCAGTGCACGGATCTTTAGCCTTATTCTGTCATCATTAATCGTGTAGAGCTTTCCACGACAGACATACGCTGATCGTCTAGCGGTTGAAAGCCGGTGCCTAGCAATGAGAACAACCGAAGTTCAAATTGTATCCATGTGTGTGTTGTTTTATTTCGTTATTTTTTCAAGTAAAATAATGTTTATTATACACACCATAATATCTATTACAATTGCAAAGGCGTATTTGAATTTAAGGTATTTATGCTCACACAAATTAGCACAAATATTCTTCTTTGTTTTCAAAATAAATATAAAACAGGAAACTGCACATTTTTGTTTTAGGCTTTTGCTTTAGAACATTTATTAATAGGGCACTTATTTTGAAAACTAAGATGATTAATTTACATTTTTTGTGTTTCAGGCATTTATGCACTTATCATGTGCATTAAAAGATATATTAATACCAATATTAAACATTGATTTAATTGCAAAACTAGCAAAAAATTCAAGTATAACGAGGGTTGGAACGTATTTAGTTTTATTACTGGACATGTGCTTTTGTCCGTTCAGCTGTCTGAACACGGCGTCCGGACAAACCATTTTCTGTTTATGGCATAACTTGAGCCTGAACTGAAAGCGACATTAGAATGTGTATTGCGAACCCAGCGTTAGCGAATGCTTTCAATGTTTTCCGAATCAGTTATAGTTTCTGGCTGTGGCTTATTAATGTGTACCACTCGAGCTTGCCACGACCCCCTCCCCTATTCAAGATTCATAATATAATAAACATTTAAAACAGAGTCACTGATACGAGAGTTCAGCTGTACTAAGGGTGGAAAATATATGTTTCTGCTATTATAGCAGAAAAACGATTTTTATCATATCTGCATTATTATTGTGACCCAAGGACTGGAAACATATGCCAGATATGCTAAAATGTGTCACGCGGTTTATACAATTGCAAGTCGGACGCTCATAGATTATAACAGTAGAATGGCGAATTGTATTTGTACTAAATACATCTGTACGCGACGTGCAAAAACTCATGATTTTCAAAATCAGAACATTCAATTTTACCTTTGTGATATAAAAAATTACGTGCCGCATAACCGTCGCAGTCCTGTAAGCTATTGCATAAAGGGAACGTGTTTATAAAGCCCATACGACAATGGAAAAAGTGAGCAGAATCGTTATCGAAGTGCTGATAGCGGTCTCTTATATGCTTCCTTCCCTTCTCTGGGTCTCTTAGTCCAGCACAGCACAGAGTTGTTCACTAAACTTGAAATATTAGATCAACTGTACCTCGTCATAAGTTTGTAAAACTACAGGTCTCCACTGACAAAGATGTACATTCCATTTTGCTATTTTGCCCACCAGAGAGAGAAAATGGAAATAGGAGCTGACAGTTTGACGTTAGTGCTATGTTATCTGAGATCCACCAGGTTCTTATTATAAGCGCACGACACGAGGTTTCAGATTACTGTAATATAACCATGTACAGATCCATTCATCGGTAATGGGGGAAATGGAGGCCGATGTTGCATACTGTAGGCAAAGTCCCGTATCAACACATAGCAAAAACTACTTTCCTTCATTAAGTATAAGCACGCTTAAAATATTTTCTTTGAAATCTGGTTAAAAGATTTAAACATTATCAAAATAGTATCATTTCACTTTTCAACATATGTTGTTCAACAGGTAGAATAACTCTATTATTATAGAGAAATTGAATTCGCAAATGCTTTAATTTTTTATTTTTAAATATATTGTTTAACTTAACCAAAATATATGCTCGTAAGAAATACATCCTTGAACAACAAATATGATAAAACATTCCTAATGAGCTCAGGATTAAAAGAATGTTAAATTCTGTTTAAGGCATGGAGATATTTTATTTTATAAATTTCTTTCATAAGAAAATTAATTTTTAAAAGTATATCCCTTTAAGAGTTTGTGCAGACCATTAAACAATGCAGAAAAGGTAACCAAATTGATTCTACAACATTTTCATACAAGAGAATATTACACACCTTCTTCATTGTGACAAGCTTCGTGTATTCTGTAACTTTCTTGTTATGTGCTTCAGTAATTCAACAGTTTCTTAGAAATATCTTGAAGAGGAGATGAGAATGAAGTTGTTCTTGATAATCCATTTATCCTCCTTTGCCTTTAAAGGCTGTAGCTTCGTCTTGCGGGAACACATCAGATTTGTTAGTTCAACAGATCTAAATCTGTTTGGAAACACGTAATAACTGATGTGGGCAGTGTTCAAGCAGCATGTACCAATGGTAACCTTCACTGGATACTGTCATTCTATCAGAACGTTTCTGTTCATTCAAGTTTCCCCTATCGAGAAAACGAATTTTAGCTTATGAACATGTCTATTGTGTAGCACATGCCATTGATCAGACTCTCACCAAGGTTGAAAATAATCCGGACCTTCACAATAATTGCCCAGAACACGTGCACAATAAAGTAGGGGAGCCTGGGAGTCTTACTTAAATTCATGGAATATCTGAATCCGATATGAGCCAGCTGCATTCTCTTTGTATTACTAGGCAAAGTAAAGACATTTAAAGCACTCATCAAACATTATCATTGCATCTTGTTCGCAACCTGCCTTCATTATTATCAGAGACCTTCTGGTTAGACTGTTTCCTGAACTCTTGAGAGCCATGCAACAAAATAGCATGTACTTACTGTATCTGCGAAAATAATGTTCAGCAGTTCAAAAGTGTTCTGCTGGCATTATTTACTCGTTTGTAACAAGCTCAGTAGCAATCACATGCTTTTCTTACTTTTCTGGGAACCTATTTTATTAAAGGATTTTTATTTTTTACAAAATTTTACACACAGGAAGAATGAACTAAATTAGTTTAAACTATGATTATGTATTATAAATATTGAAAGTGTGTCCGTGCAAGAAATACTGTAAATAACTTCATTTCTAATGAGCTTTGTTTAAAATGTTAACTGGCTAATTCAGATGAAAGCATTGCCTATATCAGTTATTGATTTTAATTATTAGATTTTAAAAAACATCTTCCAAACACACGCCAAAGTGCACTAAAATATTATTCCCCAGAGGACACTGTTCTAAAAGCTTTTTAAAAGCAGACGGGTTGTTTGTTTTACTCATTTGAAATGTACTATAAACTTTAGAGCGATAATAAAGAAAATTAATTTTATATAATCTCTTGGGACAGGCGACTACACCTCAAAATACTGATTTTGTTATTTTCATGCTTGTATTGGATATACCGTATTAAATACAGGAAGCAGTTTCTTGAGTAAATAGAGCTTTTAAGGAAATGCTCACAGATTAAAAATCGGTCTCTCTTTGTACATAATCTGTGCGCATTTAACATTTAACAACAATATTGGTAATATTTGGATATGAATGAATAGCAACATTTCTGGTATGAAGTTTTCTCTGCTACCGGCTCAAGTAAAGCATAAAAATTTATATCTAATATACCAGCTAAAATAAATAGAGCATTAAATGATTGTGAAATAAAATCCTTAGCATTCTACAACCAAGAGCTGTAGGGTGATGGCAAACCACACGTTTATTTCCATAGCTCCAAGTTATTACTTTTAAGGCATATTACCTATAATTACGAAGGGGATTACATGTTCATGGTGCTTATATAAGAATGCGGAAAAAATATTTACAAAGAATTTACGAGTCGAAGAATGGACACTCAAGAATACAAACGAACGAACGTACACTTCACTGTGATGGTGTAGGCAAAGAACTCCAAATCTGCGAATGTGCTTTTGAATGGTCAAGAGGAGTGAAAACATAATAGCATATCTAAAATAATTTATTCATTTAAATATATAGCATTACAACAGTGAATCAAATTAATTAGTTCAAATGCAGTAACTATTAACAAAATGTACGCAGTTTAAAACACCTTGCCATTTTATGAAGACTTGTATACTGAGCTGTCTTTAGATTGAGGGTATGTTTGACTCGCCTCTGTCATGGACATTGGTTTAAATGTATTGTCACGTCACATCGCAGCGTAGCTACATTGGGCCATATTGATGCCTGTAACTCCATACTGAAGCGTGTGAGTCCATTCGTTCCCACTTTCAAAGTTCCAAGCTTCCATTCCACTCATAAATTCATTTATGTTGTTTTCACACTCTGTACACACAATATTGAGTATATACCCAATGTCTGCGCCTATAAGACACATCCTTAGTCTGTGTGGCAATCAGTTACTTTCATTAAACTAAAACGAGAGAGAGAGAAAAAAAAAAGAATCGTTGTCTCTCTGTTCTCTTGCATTGTTTGTACACACTAAGTTATCGCGCTTCTTATGAACTAGTTTCACAGGTCGTTACTGATTATTGCTTTACATTCAGTGGAAAAACAGTGCAAGTTGTGTTATAAAACACGCAAATTAAAATGATACCAGTTTCCAAATATGTTACTTGAGAATCTGTACTTTTAAACAATGTACAAAATTTCTTGCTCATTTAGTCCATTGAAAAACAGTTATTGCATTTATTCACAGGATGTTATATATGATAGATTTATTTTAAACAATGAATATAGGAAGGAATGTAAACAGATCCCAAAACGATTTAACGAAATCAAAACTAATTTTAACACATTATTTTACTAATTCAAAATTTATTAAAACGATTTCATAAAAGCATAGATCTTATATAAACTGTACAATAATACACAATATCATAACCATTTTTGTTTACCATGCAACTTTAAAACAATTAAAACTATTCTACCATTACTAGGTCAGCTAGTTTAGAAGGCCCTGGCTCCACTCTTGCCAAGCCATAGATTCCCTTCTTCGCAATCCAAACAGGATACATAATTATTCTCTTGCATCGTTATTTCCAAACTCGATAAATGCCAAAATTTTCAAAATTGAGTTATAATTCAGAATGGATGGTGATTGCAGTGACTCTGAAAGCTGTGTCGGTGTGACAGAAGATCTAGAGACAAGAAGGTTACCACCACAAAACAACAACAAAAGTAAAAATATCCCTTATATTAAATCCAATCACGAACTTACAGCTTCACCGTCGAATGCAAAGGGATGAAAGGGTGCAAAGCCGCTGAACTATTTTGCGATCAACCAGTTTCATAATCATGTGACATCTTTAAACAAGACAAACCAAGACAAGTTTCTGTTAAAGTTTATGACTATTACTTCACCTAAGCGCAGAGTAGTGAAAAGCAAAAAGGAAGAAAACAGTTTCAGTAAAATGTACCATTAGGAAGAATATCGGCGAGGTAGTGTCTGTCTCTTAAGCTAATTTTCAAGGAGTTTCTGGTATGTCAAAGGATAGCTTGTCCTATCTAGCAGGCAGGGAAGTTGCCGAAGGAAAAGAGAGGCGGAGATAGAACAGGAAAGGATCATAAGGACATTATTCTTGTCAATATGAACGACATAAAGAAATAAAAATATAGGGCGAGTCATCATGGCAGAGGTAAGGCTAAGAGCGATTATTTACTTTTAAAACTGACAGTCAATAAGATATGGAAAAAAATTCTGCAAAGAAAGGGGAAATTAAGAACTCAAACTAAGCTCTTTATCAAAATATATGAATGTATTCTATAAATATTTTAATCTATCATTTCGAACTCCCCACATTGATACCTGCTCCACTTGTAAGATAGTTTGCATTAAAACTAAATCAGAGAAGTGTTTGGAGAAGAAAAATGAATTAGGAAGTATCACAGATTGAACAAACTTCATGCAAATACTTTTATAGAATAATGAAAGATGAAAATCCAGGTTTCATTAAGAGGGCCTTCCATATGCAGCTAAACCAACCCCTTCTAAAGCTATCAGTGAGTGAAAATTTCTGTGCTAGGCAAGCATGGTTATACAATCATCATGATTCATGCTAATGAGTAAAAAAGAAAAATATTGTTTCTATACCTGGCTGGAAAGAGAATCTTCAAGAAGATGCAACCAAATTGCGTCGGCTTTGCTAACTTTCTTTCTGGCTTAGATAAGAAGCTACCAAGAAATGGTCCCACTATCATACATCTATTCTCCCACTCCTGCTGCAGTCAATATAAAAATAGCTGCATGATAACGATACGTATAACATTCTTGGAGAAGAGTTCAAAATTCCAGAATATTCTTATTTTCTTTCCAGTCTGTGGATACATGGCTCCAGACGGAGTCTTTGGTAGAATTGAGAAATCATACAGAAAAAAAAGCATCTTATCTCTTAAGTGTATTATGGCATCTTAAAAGAACAAGGCACCCTGAAAGTACTCATTGAATACTGGGAAATTAAAACCTAAATGATAGTGCACAGAACGTAGTAAAACCTAGTCAGCGTGTCATCGCATACAGGAAAGTATAGAGCAATGTCAATGTATCAGTGGAAAGCACATACTTCGGAGATTCAGTTAAGTTCAAGTTCTTAGGGAAAAGCCATGCGATCCAGCACTACTATCGTCCACTTTTCTCCCAAAGCAAAATGCGGTTAGCAAAGAAAGGAAGGACATTTCTGCACTATTTAAGTATTTTAAAGTATGGAATGGTGCTATTAAGTTCTACAAATATGTCCTAAGAGACAACAACGAATCTGACCTTGTCCAGATATGAGGCCTAAAAACGTTAAATATTCCTGATTGTAGTAATTTAGGATTATTATACTATATGCATTATTAAGGATGATTAAATCATTACATGTTAACATATTATTAATTTATGCTGGATTTTTGTTATGTTTATTCTCAGTAAAAAAAAAAGTTCAAAAACATAAATGTTAAATAAATTTTTATTATGTAAAAATACATAAATAACAATGCATAGCAATTGTAGTAATATTAAATAAATAAATGCATATAGATAGCAAACAAAACGGTAACACATAACTAGAATAACTTTTTCTCTCTATATGTATTTACCGACTTTTGAAAAAATCTGAATAAATCATTCTGTAAATCTGCATAGTGCAAATCTCAATATATCTTACTAGGGCTTTTATTTAAAAGAGTAAAATCTAATACTGCAGTAGGTATTAAATTATTCTAAAGTTTTGCTAAGTGAAAATAAAAAAAACGCACTTCCTGAAAAAATAATATTCTGCTTTTATCGAGTTTTGAAAAAACGCTACTCTATTGCGAAACAAAACAACATACCAGTACCAGTATCTTGAGTCAGTTTCTGAGTTGTTTAACCTACACAATTCCATTTCACTTCAGCATTGAATTTATTGGTGCTTAGAGATGATAAACAAAAACTCCAATTGTTAATGATTATTATACTGTATCAGCTAATCCACATCTTTTTCTATCAATCATATTCTCATTCACTTTTTCTTTTAATTTATCTAAGTATTTCACTATGTTTTTATTGTTTTACTCTACTACTATTATTATTATTATTATTATTATTATTATTATTATTATTATTATTTCGTGCGGTAAATCATTCCAGTTTTTTCTTTCCTAAATGTAACTTCCGTACATATCCAGAGAATTTAGGTGGTACTTAACGAATTTATAAAAAATTGGTCAAAAACATATAAAACCCAGAAAAGAAACATAAGGAACGAAGATTTATTGAACATAAAACAATTTTGAGTCATGATATATGAGTGGAAAAGGTGAGAAAATAAATCTATAAAATAATTATAATAACAGTCGTGCATTTCAAACGATCTTGAAGAAATATGTGTAAACTTCAAGAGGAAATCTACACGCATTCCTCCAACCTGACAATGGTAGAGAAAGTTGTCAGCAGAGAACAAACTCAGCTCGCATGCTGACAGGCGCACACAATCCTCGAAAGCAAACCATGCACAATAGTAATGGAGCTTTGAGTGAAAAATCACGAGGTGGTAATGATTAACGCATAGACTTGAGCAGAAAAGCAGTTTTCAATTGCTGTGTATGCGTGCGCGGTAATTGGCTGAGAACACACAGGTCGACCCACAAAGACATTGATCTGCAGCCCGGGCTGGAGAGAGAGGGAGAGTGTAGCCAGACTAATTGGCATTTAACTGGGAGAGAGAGTCTGGGGACTCCATGCTCTGTTAATTGTAGGGCAAGTTATTTAATGTGCCTCTGGAAGAGCTAATTTATAGCAAATTGCAGGCGTGGATCTGACGGCGGAAAAAAATATTTGATCGCTGTTAAGACCAATTGAAAGTTTCTTTATATTGATTTTTACAGTAGAATGGACACAATGAAATTATCTTAACGCCTTATTTTAACAATCGGACTGATGAACCAAAAATAATAATTTTATATTCTGCAAGTCCCTAACATTGAAAATTTAGATTTCTGGGGTGTGCAGAAACATCTCTGGCCAGTTTGTCCCTTTGGCTTCACCAGTAACACTGAGTCATAAATGACAAAGCATAAGAAACTATAAATCATCTGAAGTTTGTCTCATTTGATACTCTTATTGTCATAAAATGAATTAACTGAGTAATTTTCGCATTACTGTTCCATATATATGGAGATTTGCACATGATAACGAGAGTTCAGAATCGTAAATTGGAGATTTGTTTACGCATGTTACGGGGAAATGAAAAGCAGATAATGAAAATAGTTTTTAGCTCAGAAGTAGATTAAAAACATTTACACGAAACTGGGAATAAGAATTTTGAGTAAATATTTTAAATGTGGTATTAATGCTTCCACTTTCTTCCTTCAAAATGATTTTAATCTGATTTATTCAAGGATTGTGTGCGTTTGCCAGATGCGAGCTTCTCTATTTCTTACAAGGAAAACCTTCAAGTTCAAACAAACAAAACCGCACTGAAGTTCAGTTATAAGGCATTTAATTATCCCTCAGTTCACTCGTGATATTAACTTTTGCATAAAACGTTGCAGCTGACCAGCATTAGTCTTTGAAGACAAGTGCCGCTTCGACTGGCGTAGCAGAAGGCAAGAGAAGGGTGACTAAAGAAGCCCTCTATTGAGTAACTGCAGCATTTTGTAGAAAAACGAATATCACTATTAAATTCAGTGGTAAGTAGATGGCTTAAAATTGAATATTGGTGCAGTTTTGTTTGGTTTCCTTGTTAAATATTTTATCGCAATATAAATGGTAATGCTATTTAATGTTCCGCTCTTGCTAATTTGTAAATTTAGAATGCACTAACTACTTGGTATGTGTTTCTTTGCATAACCTTACTGAAAAAATAAGTGCATAAGCAACGTTACACATATTTTTTTATTTTTGTTAGCATCAACACTATAAATATTCACTTCAATGTGTCAAATATAATTTTGCGAATCCAAAAGATTCACATAAAAACTGTTTAGGTCAATCAAATGCTTCAAATAATGAAAAAATAGCAGAAGGAATTGATTTGTTTTATTTTGTTTATCTATTCATCATTATAATCGGAATATATAAATTTCAATGCATTAATATATTACAGAGAATGCAAATAAGGTATAAATTATATTTATTTTGTCCAAATGACACGTCAACGGTCAAAACGGTGTTACAAAATGTTGTTCATTTTATAGCATGGAATTAGTATAAAATTATTTCACGGAGTTCCTTTTCAGCCTGTTTATGACAATATTCTTCATCTTCTTAGCTATATTTACCCCCCCCCTGCTTTTGTAGGACTTAACACCAATACCAGGGTCAGTTGCCTGTTGGGGGAGCTATTTTATTCTGAATGCTCATATAGTACACATGTTCACTGAGGGGATTCCTGAATGGATGATCAATCCTGTGCCGGGTCATTTCGATGGCATCACAAACACAGAATATGCAGGTAGACGCAGAGAAATGAAATGGAAAATGAATCCGTTGCATAAAAAGATTAACCCGGCACTGGTCCTTTCTTAAATTGGGCAAAGGTAGCTCACGGAAAACCTCAGTCAGATTAGTCGACCCCTGGATTTGAACATAGGACCTTCCGAATACGAGTTCCAAACGTCATCGCCTGAGCCAGTACGTTTGGTATATTCATATTTTATAAGAAATAGTTTTGATAAAATAAGCAAGTTTAATTTTCAGTAGAGATGTTTTTCCCAAAATACACTCTCGTGGGCTGTTCTGTACGTCCGTGCAACTCAAAAGGTGGCATAAATAGATTTTTGGCAATTTGGTGACTGTTGACGGAAGATGTACATGGTTATAAACAGTTGCAAACCTTAGTCTGCTCTAAACAAAACTGGACAAACATTACGGCGAATCTGCATCTTTGCTTATAATAGTTAGTTTAAATCTGACGGAATGAGCACAAGTGAAGCGTACCGTTACAGTTAACGAATCCTGAAATGATTAATGAAATCCACTACAGGTGCTGAGTGATCTGAGCAGGAAATTGAAGGTGCAGCAGGAAAATGCTAAAAAACTGTATGCATTTATGCAAAACAAGTTCTTCATATTTTTCACAGATATTTGCAAATGAAAAAGCTATGCCGCCTTTGCCTACGACTGACCAGAAAAGAGAAGCAGAAATTCTGCTACTTCCAAGCAGAATTTGGAGCCGTTTAAACAGAATGCAAGTGAACTTCGGAGACGTTATGTGACAGGGGACGAAACGTGGATAAACAAGTACACGCTGGAAACGCTCAAAGTCAAAATACGGAAACAGTTACAACAAAAACATTCCCTTCAACAGGAAAGTTGATGGTGACAGTGTTTTAGAATTACTACAGCGTAATTTTAATTGACTTTTCGGAAAAGGGCAAAACCATAACCGGCGAATTTTATGCTATGCTACTGAAACAGTTAAACGAAGCGATCAAGAAGAATTATCTTCAATGAGAAGAAAAAGACAGTTTCATCACGATAACGCTACCTTAAAACCATTATTCTTAAGATATAAAATACCCCCTCATCTCCCCACTCTCCGGATTTAGCTCCCTTGGACTACTTCCTGAAGAAATGACTAGCAGGAAAGAAATTCACTCAAATGAGGAAACTGTTGTCGCTGCAAAATAACTGAAGAAATCTCTTTTTAGGGATGGGCTGAGCAAGTTTTAAAATCCCTGTATTACGTGTATATATTCGAAAGTAGATTATGTTTAGAAACAAAACTATTTTATATCAATAAAAATAACTAAAACTATACATCTGTGCAGGACACCTTTTCTGAAAAATCCCTACATTATGTTATTAATACAATAATCGCCTAGCGTACTTTACAACACTGTGAGTCTTTTCTTTATTCCTGAAGTTTCTCATTTTATTAGACTGAAAACTCGCTAGTTTTGAAGCCTTATTCGGTAATTACTATGTTATTATTTCACAGCAATTAAACAAGGCAGCTTTTGAATTTCCTATCTTTGCAATATTTTTGGCATCTGTCAGTGAAATTAGTTTAAATTTTGAAAGAGCTGAGGATATTATTTGTCATATTTTCCAGTGCGTGTGTGGAATTGTCAAATATACACCGTTTGTTCAGATATTCGAGAGGCAAAAGATAGTGGTTTGATCAAGAGATCAACACGTGCATATTTTCACTAGTTATTCCTCTATTTCAGCACTTGACGGTATTTATGGGACATGTTATCAACAGGCACGTTGTTATAATTACAAGAAAAAATGTCTTAATTATTACTTATTTGCATATCCAAGAGCGTTTGTAAGATGTGTGTCCTAAATCAGCATAGCGTTACTCTTTCACTTTATGTTTCCCAAGAACCTTTGTGGACACGTTACTTGATTTTGGAGAGGAAACTAAGAAGGACTTTTCAGAATCTCCATATTTTCATCCTGGTTTCCTGTAGTTTTATCCCATGCCAGTGTTTTCACGAGTCGTGCGGAACTTCTATTATTTCTGTCAAGACGAGAAAACGTCAAGGATAAAATCTCAAGATGAAGTTTATCCACACAAACATGATTGAGTCTAAAATCTGAAGAACACTGCAGGTTCTTGTAAGTTCTCACATCGCCCGATCTTCATTTGCTAGGAATGCCTCCCTGGTCACGGCGAAGTATCCTAGTGATAAATCAATTTCTACCAGCATCACTACCATCAATACTATTCATTTATATTATATATCGATATGCAAACCCAGGCCGAAGGGAAATCCAGAGCAGGTGAAAGAAACAACCAAGGAGATTGTGGCCACTTCAGTTGTCAGCGTGAGATTTGCAGTGGTGCATTGTTCGACATGAAATATACTAATGCTAGTTGGAGATACTTAGCAAATGGGTATTGTAGGAGAAACTTCCAAGCGATAACAAGTGTTATTTAATGTTTCCTAGGGCAAATACTTCCCGTTTACGCAACTATATTAACTAAATTGGGAACAATTTACTTTTTGGAATATTAATACATGCAGATATTTGCTGAAACCGTATTTAAAATTGTTGAGATGATTTCGTTATTTAGAATTCGTATGTAAATAATGCTTTGCCATTTATGAGTCATATCAAAAGCAATTGGCGTGAACTTTCCTGTGAACACTTGGCAAACATGTCTCTGTGAACCGAAAGAGAAAATCCCAAGCGACTTTTTCATACTTGAATAGCTTGCTTAGTGTATATTTTTATCATTCATCAGAATCGAAACCGCCACGGGGGGACGAGGTCGTTAAGGCGCGAATTCGTGAGCGGCAGATCCTGGGTTGGAATCCCACCAGGACCGTCCTCCTTGACTGAGGATTTTTTCGGGTTTTCCTCAGTCCTCATAAATGGCAAATCCCGGGGAGGTACCCTAAACTTAGGCCTGGAACGTTTCCTTCCTTAAAAACATCCTTTCCCAATTTATCATTTCATCTCATGTATCATCAGTGTCCACTGCCTGTGGTGCCTCAGAAGTAAAAACGGGCATTAAACACTATTGGGGAAAAAATCAGAATGAACCTATTTTTTTTTTTTTTCTTTGTGAAATGATACTCAGCTTTTGCATCTCTTCGGTGATAGAAAGGACAATGTACCCAAGCAGATAATTGTCATAGGAACTAAATCTTCTCAAAATCGTAGATGCAAATACAATTATGATATTAGGCCAAGAGCTCTCTGATAGTAATTTCTTAAATCTTCGTACTTTAGTGGTTCTATATAAATCTCGCAGCCTTTTTACTTAACTTGTGAGTACTTCGTTAGTAAACCTTTGTAGAGAAACTGTTCGTTTTAGTACTGTGTAATGCCTTAATGATTGCATTATTAGGGATTGAGCAGGATACTTTGGTAATTTAGTCTTGCTCAACAGCTGACCGTTTTGTGCCTATGCCCTCAATGATGGCGCTTCCAGGAGGAAGGGATGAAATGAAGGAAACAACGGGCGAAAATGGCAGAGCGGTAAATTCGTGGTAAGTTCCTCTACGAAAAGCACAAAAAACTCTAAGTTCATAAATAGGAATTTGAATTTCCGAATACGAGTTTCAAGTGTTACCACATGAGCCACCGGCCGGTCAAGCTCAAGGGTATACAAAGGTTAAAATTTGTCCATTTTCAAAAATGTAATTTTAATACTAAAAAGCTATTAACGTAGCTCGTTCACATAAGAGGATTTTGAAAACCCACTAAGTGGTGGAGGTTTTGTTAAACATAATATTTACATTTTATAATTACGTTCCTTAATGTCATATTTGTAAACTTTATTGCACTCAAAATATTCTACATGACGCAATTTTTTTATCCTAAAGGTTAACAAATAAAATAGTCATGTAAATTTTAAAACACTTTTATATTACTCAAGATGTAAATTAATTATATAAATTATGAAAAATGTAAAAAATGTAATATTACAAAATTCTGGAAATGTTGGGACAACCTGAACAATATTAAACAAAAATTATATTCCAATTTGTTTTTCAACCAAAAAAAGTTTTTTTTTTTAATATTTTAGCGGAAAATATAAGTTCTGTGCGTAGTGAAATATTTGGAAAAATAGCGCAATAAAAACAAAAAAGCATGTTATGAAAAACTATTAGAAATATCAATGTGGAACATTGACCATGTTTGTTATGCGGTAGAGCAGTCTGTGATAATATGTTGCAGAAATTCGATATTTAGATATTTCACATCTGGGTAACCTTAAGTCATAATTATTCATAATAATTGTCCATTGCTCTGGCTCGGGCGTTTGGAGTCTGCTTAATCACTGGCAAGTCGATCCCAGGACATTTCCAGGTAACTTTAGGCGCCGAGAACGCCTGGCTTTTTTGCTCCAACTTTAACCATTTCTAAGGTCTTAACAGTCTGTATGCCAGACTAAGCGCAGACAAGATGAGTATAATACAGCAGGAATGTCAGGAAAACAGTCTTCGTCTGCTAGCCAGGCAGCAAAGTAATGTGATTCATTCGAAAGTTCATTGACCCAAGGCTCAAAGCAGTAATGATCCTGGCAATGGCCTTGGGTACAGAGCTGTGAGGTCTTTCTGGTCCACAAAACAAAGTCGATTCTGGTGATCTAGTGATAACCATACTTGCCTCGTAGATCCAAGATCGCGGGTTCAATTCCGGCCTGAGGCAATGGATTTTCTCTGGCGTAAAAATCCTTCGGAATGGAAGTAAAACCGTGGGTTCCTTGTCGTAGATTTACGGCAAGTAAAAGAACCTCAAGCCTGAAAGAAGAGCCCTCTGAGTTAAATTGATCGGTCGTTTCATATCCTAAATAAATGGGACTAGTGCGACCCGAGATGTTAAAGAGCGTCCGTAAATAAAATAAATCAAAGAAACAAGTTTATTAGTTACTATTTACTAGCCGTAAATCCTCCAGTTCTAATTAAACATGTTTCACGAACATTTATGCTACAATGACAGCATCGTAAAGTTTTGTTATTAGTCACTTGTCAAAATTACTAGCGTAGCGACTGTATCCGAGCGTCCAGAAGAATATTTTGGATATTTATTACCCCGTAGACTGCTTGTTGATACTCATTTGTTTATGCGGTATGTATTTTAAATTGTATGTTCAAGCTAAGAAATCGCATTATATTAGCACGTCGTAAAGAATTTCTAGTATTCAAAACAAAGTAACAGTGCTGCATTTAATCAATGAACATAAAAGAAGTACTTACACAAAATTATGAAGAAAGACATAGACAAAATGTTGAAAATAAAACGCAAACTGTGAAAGCGTCGGGGTTATTAGATTACGCATATGGGAGGGATACATTTTGGCCAAATATCAAGTAAGCTACAATTGTAAGAACTTTATTTTAATTTCATATTCGCCATTCATATTATCTATAAATAATGGTGTAAGTAGCTCAGTTTCTATTGTATTTTTTCCAAGTGAAAATAGATAAATCAAGAATTAAGGAATGGTTGGTGGATTTGAGACCACCTATTCATAAATACACCTTAATGCGCTTTATAATTAAAATGCGCCGAGCTTAATTAATAGAATCAATACCTAACCTAAAATGTGTACACTAGTATATTCACCATTCGAGATTCACGTGTAGAATTGCACTAATTAACAATACGCAATATTACAGGACCAAATGTTTCGTGAAACAAAACACTGATAAAACAAAATCGTACTCTGATCAGTCTGCCTCACTAGTAGTTTACGTGAATAAGTTCTAGAAACACACACCTGAAAAATAAACAAGTAATACTAGAATGGAGACTAGTTTTACTAGATCACTAGCTTCGTGAAACGTGGCACGACAGATGAAATGTGTGTGTCTTCCTCCGTATCTCCATTTCTCAGTGAGTCATCCCTTAGAAAAGTAAATATGGGGTAAGCTGCATCATTATATTTTATCATTTGTTATGGAATCGTTTCTACGTCACCTACTTGAGCATCCATGCACGAGCTGCAATGAATATCTAGGGCACTATTCCGCGTGGTTGAATGCAGATTTTTTCAGATAGTTTTAACTGAATAGATATAATGTAACTATCTGTAGTGCCTGTTTTACGTATTTCCTTTGTTATCTGATCTTTTTTTCTTTGAATATGGAACATCCGGCAACCTATGCGCGTTAATCTGCAATTATCTTCCACTAAGCCCTAATCTTACTTTTTAGCTAACTCGTAGGCTCTGAAGCGCTAATTACTTTGATTCAATTTGAAATGGACCTCGAGGCTGCGAAATGTGTGCTCATCTGGATCACATTCACAGAGCAGATAATCAGATTATATTAAAACATAACCGGAGGCTGTCGCCAGTCGATTTCATGAATACTGCAACACGTTCACACTTACTGGTTGGTTGTGATAATAGACATTTAGTCTTGTGTACAGGACACTGCTGTGCTGATAATAACTTTTCCTAGGCCAGGATTAAAACGTTATCAAATTAAAATACAAGGACTTGTAAAAGTTCATGATCTTCATAAACTGCGAACTGGTAAATGTAGGAAAAACGCCACTATCGATTTTTTAATGGATTTCCATGGCGGCTAGTACAAGGATCAGATATCTAAAAGAACAAACATAGTTGACCTTCATGCGAGATGTCATGAGACACAGTGCATGATTCGAATAGAACTGGTGACAATGGATAGTCTGCAAAATGGAAGGTAATGATGACCTTCTTTTTCGATTACAAGGCTGGAATAACCACGAATGTCATTATCTATGCAAATACACTCAAGAAACAGCTTCAAAACACCCAGGCTAGTGTCGTGTTGCCATGCCAATGTTGTCCCCACAAAACTGCATTTAACACACCCACATTAGAGCCCCTGATATGCCACCGTTGTCCTCAAAAGCAAACCATTCACATTGAACACAGTCGTGCAGGACATACTTCAACTTCGGTTTCATCAGCAATCTAAGAACTTCAAGGCATTCAATCTCAGCAGTAATAAAGTTCAGTTTGTTACAGACAAATTGGCATCTGGATAGGTTTCCTTTGGGTGCTGCGTTTTCCAATGTCATTCAACCAACAGGCCGTGTTTAGAATGCTCGCTACATTGCTTCATGCGGGGTTCTATTGTCGGGCTAAACAAGTGAGAGCATAGTATTCGTTATCCTTGCAATAAATTGCAAACTACAGATACACAGGATAATATTATTGCTTCAATGGGCAACGGGATGCCACCTTCTTAAGCCAGTATTTTATGGCTGGCAAAGAGGAGATATTTCTTAAGTCAGAAACTCTTGCTCATTAACATGGTTGAGATATATTCTTATTTTGAATCCATGGCTCAGGATCTCTTGATCAATTTCTTACCAATGTTAACTTCAAATTTTCAGTTTTCACTTCTTCTGTCTCTCTCAATATATATATGCAATGACTCTTTTCCTACTTGCGTGCTCATTTATCCCACCAATGTACAACAGTATTTTCATTTTGATAGCTGTCATCCCCTGCATACCTAAAGATCTATTCCTTTTTCTCTATCAATTCGCGACCACCGTCTTTGCATCCACCTTTCATCTTTTGATACCTATATTAAAAATCTAGCTCAAAGTACCAAGACCAAAATCATTCTTTACCTTTCTTCAATCCCGTATCATCCCAACGCACAAAACATGTCGATGCAAACCAAAATCTTGCAATAAGTAATTCCTTAATCTTCAACAGTTATTTCCCCAAACCTATTATGAAAGAATGTCACGATACATTATTAATGTCATCTTTAAGTGTTTTTTCTAAATTTGCACCCCGTATTACTTTTACAAAAAACCCCTAATCTAAAAGTATATTTATTCCGTCCGATCGCGGGCTCATATCCTTGCCATCGCACTAAATGTGCACTAATTATTCCATGTCATTCGCTATAAAGTCCCAGTTTATTCACAGAATTTAAGATTATGTGATTTGTTAACTGTGCTTCTATTAATGTCATATATGTATACGTTAACTTGTAAGCTTTGCATATAATTTTTTATTAGTTTAACTTCTACTGTTGTTTCGCTCCGTATGAACAATCACAGACCTGCCAAAACCTAGTCTCCCTTGCCGGTGCCCAACATTCTCCGTCTCACTGTATGGATTTTAATGATGTGTTTAATGTAACATTTATGCGTTACCAACTCATGCTCCTGAAACTTGCCTTAGATATAGCGAAATAGCAGCTATAGTTTTACATAAAGTGCGAATAGAAATGAGTTTATATCTTACGTGTCTTTCCCTGTCTTTATTATTATAGTTTTTAATCTTTCAATCATTAATATATTTATTTTTCTTATTCCCTTGCTCTTTTCCCCTTGCTGCTTGTTTCATCTGTTTCCACGCATTAAGTTATCTGCGAGATTCAATTCAATATTTATTGTTTACCACCTTCATTTGTCTTCTGCCTTTGAAAAAGAAAACAAGCTGTTCGAAACAGCGATTTTTTGTGTCACTCTTTAAGTGTTTTATTTATTTCTGCTTCTCTAGCATTTGTTATTTTTGTTACAACGTTCCCAGAGGTTTTTTTTAATTTTTATTATAAGGATAGATAAACGTCCACTTTTATTCAGACTTTATATGGCAGAACACAAATGATTTCTGTTACATCACCTGCTATCTGATTTTGCCTCTACAACCTAAATTCCGAACGCGTTACACTTCAAGTATATTTATCACTCGGTTTATACTCAAGCATTGCACATATGGTAATAGTTTTAAGGGACATGACAGTTTCTGGGAGGAACTTTTGGAGCAGGCTACTAAATTGGCTACTCTCCAGATGAAATTTGCTGGAGCGTGTACCATTTTTCACTTCTATGATGATCGGTAGCACGTGTGTCGTATACTGGATTATTCACTTTCTATTTTCAAATGTCTGTGAGGTTTTCGAGATCAAATTTCTAGCTATACTTTTACAGGCCCTTATATGGTTAGAAGTAATATTTTGGCTTAATGCTTGAAATATATTTAAAAATAATTAGGGCAAGCACTCTCTGTTTTCGCCATTGCTTCGACATGCCATATCAAAATCAAATGCACACACCACTATATTCACTTATCTCTGTGAAACACACTCCAGGTAATGATAAATGCGACAGTTCTGTGCTATTTTGTAATTTGCCTAAAGCTCCTTATTTTTCAATGTATGCATGTACTTCTAAGCTGCCAAATATGTCGCATGAGGTGTGAAAAGTTATGTATGGTGCCTCACTCTCAAATGTTAAGCAGCTAATTTCGTTTATACCACAGGTGTAAATAAAACAAGATTCTGTTTGAAACTTGAATGTGACCAAGCCTTTGTTTCCGCTATTTTAGTTCCAGATCAAAAACATTACTAAATTTTCATCTGATTTCCTTTTCAAGCTGCGGAAGGCGAAACTTAATCAGGGAGTTACTTAATAGCAGAGGTGTCAGCTAATTGTCTAGTTTTTTGTGATGTTCTATCATAATTACACTTGTTTGACGATCCCTTGACCTTACCTTCTGTTTGGACTCCTATTATTCCGCTTTTTCGGTCTACCAACATTTCTCTTTCCGTTGGATTGGACAGAGGAGATCTTTTCGGTACTGCAGTCTTCAATTTGTGTCTACGCCCCCAATTGGGGCACCTATGGGAGGAAGGTGAGGTGAAGGAGGTCAGGATCAAGGGGTTCCTAATATTATTTCTTCCCTTCAAGGAGTTCGAGCACCTTTAAGGGCTGCTTCCATACCAGACTTCGAGGCAGAAACATTTCTAAAGCGCAAGCCACTGCACAGAGCACCAGCACAATTTTTTCTGGTACTTTCGACTTTATACTGTAATATCTGCTTAGGACTCCTTTTTGCGTTGTAAGTGGTTCCAACGTTTAATTGTAAATTATTTGATTTTTCTTTTAGGCTATAACCATTTATTTTATATATTTTGTAAGTCGATTTCTCTTATTACTCCGAAAAGTGATCTCACAAATCTCATTTGAACAGTCCGAATTCTATTTTTATCTTTCTTTCAAAATTCACAATTCACTGACATACAGAATACTATTTATCACTATATTTTATTTATTTTTTCTGTTTATGTTATGTTTTCTAATTTGATCTTATTTATATAAACGAATTTTAAATTGTTATAAATTCCAATTTATCACAAGTAATGTCATGAGCGGGCCTGAAAGCGCCAATAAATTCACGAACGTAGAGAGTTAATTTATCTGGAAAGCTCAGACCATCGAGTAATATTTATTTCTCTTTCTATTTCTCGAATAAAATAAGAATTAATTATAATGCCCTAAATTTGGCTTAAAAATAGTAATTCTTGTATATTTATATTTATGAATAATTTTAATTTTTCAAGCCAGCCAGCAACAGACGAATGTCGACTGTCAGTAATGCAATTGAGAATATTCGAATAAGGGTTCAGGACTATTTCATGAATAGAATAAATATTTTAAATTCGCGCACAGAATATTAAAAAGTTATAAAATGTTATCTTATGAACATGAGATTGAAATAGATGAAAGTATACCAATACTAATTATTACCAATATCAATACCAGTTGCTAATACCAACTGAGAAAAACAAAACAGATGACTTTTATCATTCTGAACAACGCGTTTATTAAAATTTATGGCTGCTTAGGCAGATATTGTTACATAATTAACAAAATTATTTCATACTCTTCGATTGAACACTCAAAAACATTTGTTTCAGTGAATATACGTTAAGTTAGTTACTTATACAATTATTGAAAACACAGGTATCTAAGTTGAATGGAAGGGATGCAATTTCATTGTATACACAGGACTTTTGGAAATTAGTAGATGAAGATGTGAAGCAGAACTTCGCACTTTATTTAGTATTGCCGAATACTGCTTTTGATTAATCTTTATGATGCTCAGGAATTATAGTGAGGAAATAGAATTGGCTACACTGACCAGGAGACAAATGCATTTAACGTGGTAAAGGATTTTGATATAAAATTACGATAATTTTACTGCGGTAGGTCAAAATTCAACATTTTGTTTAATTTCATTGATCGATTTTATGATGGCGTCATATAAGTGAAATAGTCATAAGTAATAATACAAGAGGGTCTGAGATTGCCGATAATTTCACGAACGTAATAGGCGAATTTATCTGGAAAGTTCAGATCCCCGAGTGGTGTTTATTAGGACTATTTCACCAATAAAATAAGAATTTAATATATTTTCCGTAAACTTGACTTACAATATTGTAATAATTGTACATTTGTATTATGAATACTTAACCTTTTCAAGCCATCTTGCAACAGACGAAAGTCGATTGTTAGTAATGCCAAAAGAAGAGCCCAAATACGGGTTTCCGACTATTTCATTAATAGTATAAAAATCAAAGTAATATATATATATATATATATATATGTGTGTGTGTGTGTGTGTGTGTGTGTGTGTGTATGTACGAAATTCGCGCACGGATTATTAACAATTGTATAAAATGTTATACTTATGAATACTTATCTTTCAGAAACCGTGGGAATGAAATAGACGAAAGTTGACTATTATAGTCACTACCGTTAAATTTACTAATACCAGCTGAGAAAAACAAAACAAGGAATACATTTTACTATTCTGAACAATGTTTATTAAGATTTATGGTTGCTTGGGAAAATATTGTTACATAATTTATAAAATGATTTCTGACTGTTTGGCTGGACACGCAAAAAACAGTTGCTTGAGTGAATACACATTAAGTAAATTAAATTTACAATTGCTGATAAAACAGAAAAGTGGTCAGTGATGCGTGTTCAGGAATTATATAGTGGAAAAATAGAGTTGACTACACTTACCACAAGACAAATGCACGTCGCGTGATGAAACGAATATGAAATTTTTGCATAATTTCAATGCCATATCCAGATGTGATTGGTCAAAATTCAAAATTTCTGTTTCGCTTCATTGGTCGATTTTAAGATGACATCACGTAAGTAAAATAGTCAATGTAAGTTATTGATCTAAGTATGTGAATCTATTTCCTTGCTGAGTACATTAATTGTCATTCGCTTATATCCTAAAGTAATGATCCCACAAATGACATAATTTTAGTTTTGTGTATCGATGTTTGGGAATTGTAACTGATTATATTTGTAATTAAAATAAGCCTCCTTGTAAATTTGATTCCTAATTCGAAATGATTACCTGATCGTCTGCGCGCATGGAGGCGAATGCAGCTGTTTCAATTAGATGTCCCACTTTTTAAATGGTCTGAGTAAATGTCAAAAAATTAATGTAACCAGATATGTTCAAAGATTGCTATTGGAAAAAGTTATATAGCTTCATATCATGTGATGAAAATTCTCTTTTCCTCCTGGAGACACACTTGTGCCCGTTTCACCATCTTATCTGATACATGTTTCAACATGCCTACGTCGATATAGTTTATTTAGCGCCGTGATGTTTGCTAGGAGACCCGCACTCTTTTTATAGCTTTTTCCTTAAGATAGCCCAATAGGAAGTAATCCGCAAATGTCAAGTGTGGAGACCTGGGAGGCTACAGTTCTTACGAGATGACACGCTCCACGAAAAAGCTGTTGATATGTGGTAGTAACAAAACTGCTAAGTCAATAATTCTTTACGATAAACACGCGCTACTGCAACGTGTCACCATTTTATTGCCTGCTGTGTGACAAGAAAGAACGTGTTAAGAAGAAAACGCAGAAACACGTTAAAAGCCAAGCCAATACCATCTATCATCATCTGCTGAAAACTAAAACATTTATGGCATCATTTGAACTTTATGTCACTAAGGCCGCGAAACAATAAATTAGAATATCACGCGATAAACCTTGCATAGAAGTCTTTATCTAAGGTTTATATTAAAAGCATTTCTCATAATTTTATTTGTTATTATCTGATGGTATTGTGCAAATGTAAATAAAAAAGAACGAGGCCTTGTCTTACACATTTATCCTTCCTTAATTTTAAGGAAGTTGTTCGAGATCTGCATCTTCTAGTATCGCATACAGCTTTGTTTCCCATTCCTGTTAACGTTTTTGAGCTCATAAGGTTGAAAGTAAATATAATGCATTGAACAATTTTAATGACTGTTGCCTACTTTTTGTGGATACAATATGTTAGCAGATGCAAAGGTGACCAGCGCCCCTAATGTCAACATTAGCGTCCCAAGTAGAAATCACAGATACCACTTTTGCAGAAGTCGTTGTATGTCCTTCTCAAAGAAACTGCAACTACCGCATTGTTGTTGATCTTAGCAAGTCGTGACTCCTCAGCGATAGGCCAGGGATATTAATGCTTCTCGATGGAATCTTTACAGTTGTTTCATTGGTCGAATCTGGACGCAACCGTTTAAGTATCAGACAATATACCGTACTACTGCACGTTAAGTCCGTATTTGAAGAATAAAACGCAGCTAGCAATACACCGATAATCGCTTACTCCTCAGGGGTATGTTTTTTTTTTTTTAATTATGTTTAACGCCCGTTTTTACTACTGAGGCAACACAGGCGGTGGACACTTGTGATACATGAGGTGAAATGATAAATTGGGAAAGGATTTTTTTTAATGAAGGAAATGTTCCAGGCCTAAGTTTAAGGTACCTCCCCGGTATCTGACATTTATGAGGACTAGGAAAACACCTCAGTCAGGGAGGACGGTCCTGGCGGGATTCGAACCCCAGACCTCCCGCTCATGAGTCCGCGTCTTAATGACCTCGGCCTCTCGTGACGGTCAGGTGTATGTGAGGTCATAACTGGATTAACCTGAAAGTGGTTTCTACGATTACAACCATGGTCATCTTTTCATTTATTATACAACCTATGTTAGCTTTACATTCCTCCCTTAGGTCTTTCAGCTCAAGGAAAGACATAATTAAGAATGTCTCTTGTTTACCCTATCCGCTAATATTACCGACATTCATTAACTGCTGTAATTTTAAACTCGCATGAATCGAATACCACTGAGTTAATCGTGTAATTAAGCGCTGTTTTATATCAGCAGAAGAATTAATTAGCATTAAATTGTTGAAATATTTCACAATATGGAGTGAAATTATGGTCATCATAAGAATATTGATTCCCAGAACCATAAGCGATTTTCACTTCAGATATTATGTTTCCTTTTCCAGCAGCTACATCCTTCGTGGGTCCTTCCTTCCTGAAAGAGCCGCCCTCGAGAGTGGACTTCGCAAACGAAACCGGCGCTCGAGTAGATTGTTCTGCTGGCGGAAGTCCTCCACCCAACATCAGCTGGCTGTCTGGAGATGGAAAACCTGTAGAGCCCATTCCTCAGACCCGGGAACTGCTTGCAAACGGCTCGTTACTCTTTCTGCCATTCCACCCAAGCGGATACCGACACGATGTTCATGCTGCAACATACCGATGTGTGGCTGATAACGCTGTAGGACGCATTCTTAGCCGAGATGTTCGTGTCAGAGCAGGTAAGTCAAATGTTCATTATCAGCTCTAATGTAAGTTCTGTCGATGTTTCTTGAGCAAGTAGAAAAGTGCCCGTGACAGTTTGCTCAAAGTTAGGTCGCGTATATTGTTTCTACTGTATATTCTATTCACCATTTCGCAAAACTAATTATCTGATGACTGACTCGGCGACAGGAGACTACATCGGCCGATAAGTCATCACTTAAAGTCACACGATTTCACGAGTCGAGGCGGGTAAGTTTCAGCAAACTGCTGCGTTGGCCTTGAGTTTCGCAGCACTCAGTGTGGTTTGAACAATGAAAAAAGCTACACGTGTCTAATTTTAGAGTTAAGGTTACTAATATTACTAAATGTCAAATACTCTGCCAAGTTATTACGTTCTATTTCAAAACTTGTGTTATTTACAATTCACTAACGATTCATTAATTAATACTGTCCGCACACTTTAGTCTGACGCTTCTCACACTTTCCTTAACTGCGCATTAACTTTAAAAATCTCTCGCTGTAACGGACTCCTAAGGTTTAAGTAAAATTTAAAACCGTAAATTTGCATTTTATATGCTTTAAAGTTGTTCATTTGTTTACAAAATATAAACATGTAAATAGATAAATAAATGTACATGTTTTTGATATTTGCATTTTTATTGTGGCGTATTGCTTACACAGTAGCAATAGACATAAAATACCACATTAAAGATTATATAAAATTTAATAATAATAACTAATACTACAGCATCTCACAACATAACTCGTTCGTCTTAATTCTTGAATGAAAGGGATGGTGCACCGTTGCAGTTACAAGTCATTATAAATCGAACTTAATATGGAAACTTTTTATTCTGAGTTCAGATTTTGCATTTTTAGACCGTTTCTGCCCTCTTTTTTTAAATAAAAGAGCGCAGATTTTTTTAAAAAATAAAAGTTAGTTATTACGAAAGGCATCAACATTTTCAGGGCCTTTTTGAGATCCTATGCATTTCGCTGCCGAAAGATGGCAGAGCAGCTATGTGGTCCACGTGTTCGATATGCATATTTGAAAGCTCCCTCCTTAACAAATAATCACTATACGCTTCATCCAGTTTTGGTTTACCTCAATAAATACACATCGTAAATTTGCATCATTTTTCGTTTTCTCGTAATTCATTGTATTTAAATATTCAAGGATAAAATATGTTATTAATAGTACTCTAATGTTTTGTCGACTACCTGTAATGAACTCTCAGAACCCGTGGTTTCAGTACCATTGCTTTAGAAGAACTAAGGAGTAACTTCCGTCAAGATCAATTTAATTTATCGAACAGAATTAAGAAGGGTAATGTGTGAGAAATAAAGATAACATACATTTCAATTTACATAAATTTCAATTCGGCCAAAATCTCGGTCACAGGATAATCCTTTATGACCAACTTGGGAAAATCAATGTGTAACAGTCTTAAATCTTCTTGGTTATACTAGTCATCTCTTTAATGTCACAATTTCCCAGTTTTTATTTTCACTTTTAAAATTGTTGCTAATGATATGCAGAATGTATGCTTGAAAATATTCTATCTCTAGGAAATTTATAAGGTCTATCTCATTAGATCCACACCGGGCTTCATCCTAGTTCCAGATGAACATATGACCCGTCTCAGATCCACAGCCTACCCCCGTTGTAAATTCATAACTTCCTTTTGTAAAATGCAGGGTCGGATGACAGTCATGGAGTTGGGAAGGTTTGCTGTAGTTCTAAGGTGTTCCTCCGGAAAAGTTGTATTAATCTTATTTCCGGCAGGCCTTTGGCATGATAGAGATCCCTTTCAGAATATATCCATATATTCATATCTTTAGAATTGCTGTAAAATGCAGTTTCAATTTCAGTACAAAATTCATATGTGACATTTATCGAAACGAGATAATTTTTATTCGGTGTTAAATGCTTTCTTAAACATTTCACGAAAGTTTTTAAAATTTTACTTGCAGTGCATTTTTTCATCACAATATACAAAATGATGTTCCTAATACAATAAATAGATGGACATTTCATTATTAAAGTTTGTCTTTTTCAGATTCTCTAAATATCTGTAATGGCTGGCATACTAAGGTATACTATTTATAAAGTTTTTAATTATCTGATTTGCTTCTGGTATAATTTTCCTTGAAGGATTCTCTTTTTTTCCTGGAAACATGATATAAAGTATGTTTTAATGTTAAATGTCTAGATCAGAGAAATTTGGCGAAGAGTAATATAATTCATATGTGATACATTATATATTAAAAACATAAAACAAAAAGAAACATAATGCAAAATATGCAGAGATTTCTGGTATCAATGATTAATTTACACTTTACCTTTTCCATTTCTCGGCATTAACCATCGCTCAAGCACTTCTGCAGATTCCTATGACGTCCTTGATTATTCTGGAATTCATGCACAAATAAAAATGCCTCTTCACACATAGAAGTACCCCAAAATGATTTATATAAATGGTATATGATTTATATATACAATAATTTTAAAAATTGAATAACCGATTTTAGTGACCTCATTTGCACTGGTCCCATCTTAATATTACTCAGGAATGAGATATCTGCTCTTTATATTCATAAATTTTGACTCAATACTTGTTTTTTAAATACACATCCAGGACCAAGAACTTTAGCAGCGACCTTTTCTCATTTTTATCACATGATACATTCTGCTAGTATTTATACGATGTTTACATTTCCCATTTTTCAGGTCATATTAATTTAATTTCTTGGTTTTGTGCCCTTAGGTGCTTTAGCTAGAGATATCTCTGGAGATCGTTTACATTCATCTGCACTCTAATGCAAACAAAAGTGAGAAGGACCAAAGTCAACTTTTAAAAGACACAGTTATTACCAATTGGGCAGTAATTAATGGGAGAGCTATAGTTCGTATAGAAATCGCATATAGGTAACCTTAATTATTGCGCAAATAATTCATTTTATTGACTAATAATGTTCACGTGTGATACAAAGCTAAGACTTGATGTTATTTGCATTTACATTATTTTGGACATGTCAAATACCAATATATTAGTGATGAATATTCATCAAAGGGAGACTAACTGCTTTCACTACATGAAAACTCTTCAACAAAATTGGTACTAGTTTCTCCTTAAAATCTTCTTTTTCCGTTAAACATTGAGATAACCTGTTCATTTTACCGTGGCTTTGGTTTGTTTCCATTGTGTGAGAACAACCTTTATGAGTTGTTCGGTCATCTAGTAAGAGTTAAAACATTATGCAATGGCGTCCCCCGCTGAATTGGAGTGAACTTACACAAGATTTAAACTTTTGACTTCATCATATTCACCAGTTCAATTAACGGAATATGTCTAGCAAATAAAGAGCATTGGCTGCTTATAACGCCGAACTCTAAGCGGTCGCTATAAACGCCGTGAATATTGCCCTACTGTGACTGTTCATTCACAGGATGCTGGTCTTTTATCTGAGAGCGGGAAGAAAGAGAATGGCTTTCCTATGCTTTACAACACTTGAGTTTCTGACCGAAGCAGGTTTGCTTTTCCTCAACGAAGTTATACATACATAGGTATATATTATTTGCGCTAAGTTGTATGGTTTAGTAGAAGCTTTTGGCAAGGCCTTTTGTGTCTTGTGAAGCGTTAACCAGCAGCCGTCGGAAGGTAAACTCAAGGACGTGCATTTCCAACCGTCTCATAGTTTCTGTTGATTATTTTATGACTCTCAACATGCGTCCACAAGCCCGACAAGGTGCGCGTTTCCATATGTTCTTTGTAATTCATTTCAATGTGTTTTTTTAACTAAGTAAAAGGGAAACTGAAACACATTTATCATGAGTGATATTTTATTTGATTAACTCTAATTAGATCTACACGAAAATATTGCATAATTACTTTAAAGATGAAATAATTACATTACTTCTTTCTTTACTTTTTTAATTGGAGTATAATTGCGCCATACTTCACAAAGAATTATTCTGATAATAAAGTCTCTTTTGACACGATTATATGTTTTGTGAAGTGAAGAACTACTTAAGCAATCAACGTGTTAGAGAAAGTGATGCTTATCAACGTGCACTATTGAAAACCGGCTTATTAAATGTCCTTGAAGGAAGGGACGAAATTGCTCAAATCTTATCAAATTTTAAGAGATGTAGTGAATTTTAAGAGTGTAGTGCAACTAATACATTTTTTTTATTTCTTAGATAATATTTAAACAAAGAATTTAATTTTTGAGTTTCATATGTTACAAATTTACGTGAATGTTTTCAATAACACTGTTTAACAAGACTTTTGGCTAAAGGATCTAACAGGTTATTCTAGGGGAAATGGATGTCCTAATTTCAAAAATGTTCTTCGTTTTATCACAAACATCAACAGCGGTAAAAACTCGCGAAGTGTGCTATGTGTAAGAAATGTTTACGGTTCTTATGCTAGGTTTTTCAATAGCGTTTAACGCCTGCTTTAACTAAGGAGGCAATACAGACGGTGGACAATGATGATGCACGAGAAGAAATGATAAAATTACGGTTTCTCGTGCTAAGGATTTTGGAGGGGTGAGTGTAGTGAGCAAGAGAAGAACGACAAGTGGTGTATCATGCATGTTAAAGAGTTAAATATTTGTTATAATGTAAAGTCCGTGTATAAATAAATTGTTTCCTAACTGATTTTACATTGTAGCAAACAAAATTAACTCAAAGATTTTTACCTATAGAATACATCACAAACTCTTAATCTTTATTGAATTATAGTGAGTAGATATCGTTGCTTTTGGGGAGGTGGACTTGTGATGTCAATTCCTAAACAAGGAAAAATGAAAGTTTATGTTGAAATATGATAATATTATTGCATCATTAAATAATCAATACTTACCTTTAAATTCTCGGACAATTCCGTAAATTTCGTTACCAAAGATCTCTGCATTTATTTGGATAGAATAGGCCATCACTATTCATACTTTTCTTTTTTCCATGTTCAAACCTGATTGTAAACGATCTGACAATTATTAGCGTCCTCACAGGCGGTGAGCTTGGTATTAGTATTGCGCGCACTAGCGAGTGACAAGTTTACTACTAGTTCCCATACGCAACATGCACTCATGCACACCATTTGTACATTTTTCTCCTGAACGCTGATTTCAGGCTCCCAGCTCACATTAAAGGCACGCAGCCCCTCACTGCAGGTTCCAAGCATTGTCGGTCGCTCTGGCTATTGAGTTGTAAGAAGCCTGCCGGACTCGGACATTCCATCTACTTCAGATGACGAATAAGTTAATTTTTATTAACTGTTCAGAATTGATAAGCAGACAAAGTTGTGGATATCATACGTGACCTTTGACTTACAAAGGAGAAGAATTAACTTTTAGAACCGAGAATAAAAAGAAGAATCTTTTTGCGCCTGGAATTGGGGCAAGATATTCAGGGAATTTTTAGAAAAGCATTTAACTCCCTGCACGGTACAACCCTGGCAGCTATTTCTGGTTCGTCATAAACGAGCTTGGACGGAATTCTCCTTGAAACCGTTTGTATGGTTTCGTGATTAATGTCGCGGGTGGACGATGACTGTGAGGACCGATTCTGCTGTTTTATGCGCTACTTTGCATGGGAGAAGAGTTGGAGAGGAGTGACGAAAAATTAAGTAGCGATGATATTCTCACTACTTAATGTGTATTCATTTTAAGCTGCTTTCGGCTATGCTTCTCGACAAGCCTGCCTGGACCGCGGAGCTCTTGGCATCGTCGGCGATGGAACAGCATCGAAGGCTTAGGAAGAAGGCACTTGCCTTAAATTAAAGACAGTAGTTGTGTCTGGATATGATAAGCCTGAATTGGAGTGCTGTACTTCTACCACCTGCTTCTGCGTCTGTGTCTACATCTACGACTACTTACGTACTGCTTCTACTAGCTCCTTACTGACCCTAATCCGCGTCTACCTCTGCGTCGTCTACATACTGTTTCTATTAACTGCTTACAGCTCACTGCGTCTACCTCACACTGAATAATAATCAGAATGAAGGCATGAGAGACTTTTTCACTATTTATATTACCTTTGCACATGGTCGCTTCACGCTATGAGCTCACACCGGTTGATATAACTGAATGCGCGGCATCTGTGCTTTAAAATTGTGATTCTTATTGGAGAGTATAAACTCACTTTTAGGCTCCACTTTTGAGTTTCAACATTACACCGTACGTGATTTACTACTGCGAAATCGTGTGTTCTGATGATCAGTAAAGTTCATTGCCTTGGTACGGTATCTTTGGGATGTTAACGGGACCAGTACTTCACTTAACGGCTATAGACACAAAAGCTCTATTGTCCGGTGCAGAAGCTTTTATTTCTGTTGTAAATGAATAGCTTGCCCGTCTTTTGGTTAGCAGGTGTGCCAAAGTGATACATGGCCGCTAATTCTTTTTCCTACGCAAAAAATGGTTTCACAATTTATATTAGAAAATACACAAAAATTACTAGAGTCGGGAGCAGCTATCTGTGTGGATCTGGGAAGGTTGAGCAGTGGACAAGGAAAGTCACGTGCAAAACTCAACCAATAAGCGTCATTTGAAGTCCAGAGTCTTAGTGTGTTTTGTTGTCTGTGAGTTGGTGTGTGATTTCCGTGACTTTCTATCAATGTTTGCTTTTGTTTTAGTTTTAAAATATTATACAGAAGTAAAACTTGGAGTAAGAAAAAAGTAAAAATGTAGTTTTGCATAAATAAGCTCGTAAAAGGGTATATAAAGAGTAGCATTTCTTTAAGGAGGCAGCCGATACACAGCACGTGGCCGGAAACTCATTTTCTTTATTTGGTTTATTTACGGAGATCTTTAACATCTCAGGTCATCAGCGTCCCATTCTATTCAGGGCGTGAAACGGCCGACAAATTTTGCTAAGTTGCCTCTTTTTTAGGCTTGAGGTTCTTTATCGTGCTGTAAATGTACGACACGGGACTCACAGCTTTACTTTCCTTCCGAAGGAAGCCATATTTAGGATTTTTACGCTCGAAAAAATCCATCGGTCCTGACCACTTCATCCTGCATAATGGACAGCTACATTGCTTTCAATTGGACCTTTATCCGTGAGAGCGCGGCCGGGGTGGTGACTAGAAGAACTATAACCTTCTCAATCAAGCGCATAAATTTTCGTTCACACAGTTACAATAACAACTTCCATTGTTATAGATGTTGGAAGCAACGTTCTTGTGACACCACACACCCCTCACACCTTTTAAGAAAGTTTTTCTTGTAAAATTGTTGCAGTTTCTCTACTTATGTGATCTTGCCCCTTAAACATTTTCAAAATTGTTTCCTATTGTAAAATCCTTTGTACAAGTTCTTTAAGGGAATAGGAAATCGATGTCAATTTTTAGGAATTTCCTTCCTCGCGTAGCTCACAAAGCAAATATAACTATTTTACATAGTAGGCTATGAAAATGACTACTTCTGGTTTGATCTAGAGATATGGGATTTTATAACTCTTGCATTAGCGGACCTCTTTTCCGTGATGTTGCGAAACATCTATAAATGGTTGTCGTGAGGATAATGGGCTTATTCCTAGCTTTATGGCTGTACCTACTGCAAAAATAACGATGAAATGTTGGTTCAAATGCTTTCCGCCTGTAATGAATTGTTTATAAAATTCGTTTAAAATTTAATATTGCAATAGTAAGACAATATTAAAGAGCTAGCTAATATAAACATTCATTTAAAACTAATGGTTTATAATTCCAGCCCTGTTTTGGTCACTTTGGATAAACTTAAAGTTCGTCAATAATGGAACCTTCAATTTTAGTTGAGAGCATGGTGAGTCAAACTGTTTAATCTATAGTGAGGGCAAGGCACTCTCATTACAGGAGAACTGTGTAAATGTGGTGGGTTGCTGCCAAGCCATATTCCATGCACAGTGATACTGTTACGGAGTGCTCGGAGCTAAGCGCAGAGCATTATTATGTTCATAAGATTGATATTTAAAATTGCTGACGTTAGGATGTGAAATATTTTTCTCTTTGTAAAATATTCACAGATATTTATAAGGCCGTTATCGCATACTTTAGTGCCAATGAAATCAGATAGTTGTTTTTAGATACATGACATTAAGTGGTTTGTGTCTTTCTTCTGGTGGCAGAAATCATTCAGATTTGCTTTTATAAATAACCTATTTTCATATGTCTTTATTAACTTGCTAATCTATACGTCTTATACTTCCTTTTATGGATTATTAGGCCAAGGGCCTGTTCCTCATATCCATCCCTTCAGACATTTTACCTATTGTTTTTACAATTTATCATCTTCCTAGCTAGACTATTGATATCCGTACTAAGTGATCTTTCCATTTTTTTTGTTTATGATACACTATAATTTTACATATAGCTGTTATCTCTAATTTTCTTCATTAGTATTTGGTGAAGCCTCGTATCCTATAGCAGCTCTGAAATTCTTTGATATTCCTTTTCTACTTCTTGATTTTTGTTTTACAACCCAGCTTTCATTTCCATTTAGTATTACTAGTTTGGCCAAGGCTGTAAAATTTAAGTTGCATTTTTTCACACATGTACGGTATCTTATGTACCTCAATGTTTATAACATAATTATAGCTTTTGTTGCAGCCTAATTAAATTGATGCACTTGTTCAATTATTTTAATATCTATACATGGGATCATCCGATTATCCGATTACCGACGCGGTGGCGGAAAAACACTACAGTGGCAGTCTAAAACACTCTAATGCACTTTAAAGGTAATATACTTACCTATATTACTCAAGGAGATGGTGGAATTGCCTGCCTTCATTCTCCACACATTTCTGACATCTGTTTATGAAGTTATCCGTTACGCTTCTTAATTCTCTTTGCGAAATGCCTTTCTTGACAGATGTTAATTCTCTAAAGTGTGTGAATTACGGTTGCCAACTTTCAACAGGAAAAGTAAGACATCAAGCAGTCAAGAAGACATTTTGGCTTAATCGAAATGTACAATGACAGATTCGTAGGATGCAAACTATTGTTATGATATTTATTTGTTATTTCGTCTATATAAATATCTATCTGTTTTAATTAATAATTTTAACGTAACATAGTATACTTTAATTCCTTATTGTTAATGCATCTAAAAAGATTTTGCCTTTTGGTGTATAGATGTGTTAGTTTTCAAAGTTCTTTGCATGAATAACTGCAAACAGTAGCTATCTGTAGCTCTGCTTTTATAAGTATATAATGGATAACTTAAAAAAAATAAGAGATTCTGAAATTTTTCTCAAAATGTGACCAAAACACTGAATTTCCCGGGAAATAAAGAACTGTTGTTAATCATAGTGCGATCGAGCGGGATGGGTCAAGCAGCTTCGCTTGAAACTCGCATTTGAAAGGTCTCAGGTTCAATTCCCGTTGGGTTCGTCACCCCGACCCTTGTCGCTTAGGCAATTGCTAGCATGAATATTTTACATTCCTCAAATTTTCCGCTCTCCCATTTCACATTTCATTCCGTTGGTTCCGTTATAGCGTCGAAAGTACCAGTCGAGGTGGGTGCGCTGGTGCGAGGTGGTGGTGGCTTGCGCTTTGGGAAGATTTTTGCACCGGCGTTTGTAATGGAAGCAGTTTTTCTGAGGGGCTCGCACAGCTCGGAGGGGGGACCTACCGTCGTCGAGGTCTATCCGAAAACACGTTAGGAACCCCATCTGCATCTGTGAAATCCATCCATCCAAGTGGATACTACTAACTTATGAATCACATTATGACTTGCAACTCGAGCATCTGGGGATATTTTTCACGTAATCAGGCACGGATATTTGAATGTTAACCAAGCACTCGTTGTGAAACAGAATAATTAGGTTTAGTATTTGTTATTTGGTATTCTTAGCAGACATTACTCTAGTATTAGATAAGTGTCGTTTCTTTCACTGTTCAAGTGGCATGAGACACAAGTTTAACGTAGCAGTTCGGTCAACTCCGCCCGTACCTATTTGTGTAGTCCGGCTAGCTATGAGAGATGACTTATCGGTCGATGCAGTTTTCTATCGCCGTGTCGGTAGTCCGTTATATCACTGGTTTTGAGCTTATGGGAGATGCCATGACTTTTCTTTTGTTAGCAATATTTTAAGACCACAGTCTTCGCAAACTTAATATAGATTTCTAGGGATTCTCAGTTTCCTATATTATTAAAAACCGTCTGCGTATAATAGCATGTTAAAACTTTGTGTTTTGTTCGAGCTTTATGTGTAGTCTTGTTTCATATCGTCAGATGATATCGTCGATGTATATGCGTTCGTATAAAGCATATGAATATATTCTGAATAACCTCTATTTTCCATTATATTTGATACTTTTTCTGTGTTCAGCTGTGTTAATTTTTTTCAAAATAAACAAATCTTAGGTACATTGATAAATCATACCCTCTCCATGTGTTATGTATACATTTTCAAAATAAAGGGGAAAAAGTGTTGTGTGGAAAGGAATTTGTGTTGCTTTTTGTTTCCAGAAAGAATATTTTGTGTACTGAATTTCGGATATGTGCGTCTCTCCTTTTGATCTCTCTGTCCAACAAACTCACGAACTGGCACGATGAAGTGCAAAAATACCTCGTTAGAAACTTTCCTTTCCTAGAAATTGCTTCGCGGAAATCGTCGCTTTTTTCCGAATTTGCAATGGCTCAGCTTCTAATTAGTGAACTTTATCTGCACATTGCTCCCAGTGACGTTTAACAAGAGAAAAGTACACGTCCCTCATTTCTCGAGGCAGATTTAATGCTTCGCTATTATCTGCGCTTCTAATTAGCTGATTGTCAGGAAAAGTTGTGTTTTCATTGTCGCGAAATTACGACAAACCTCATTTTATTTGTCGCAACGTTCGTAGAGCAAAATTTGGGTTCACTTAATGGTAGATATATTTTGGAGCAGCTCAGCCAGCGCCTAGGATTCTCGTTGCAGTTTTCTATCGGCTTTTAATTATCTACTAAAGTACTAATTGCAGTGATCGGTCGATGGTTAAGCACCATACTTATTTAGTTAAACAAGGGGAACGACCTTTAAATTATTAATAATATGAGTTCATAATGACAAACACTACATTACATAGGGTTATTCATCATATAGCATGCATAAGTAAAAACTTCAAAAGAAGACCAAAGAAATGCAATAAGATATCATGAGCCATGTCTGTCCAGAGGTTGTTCTGTAGAATATTGGAGATCTAGAATCTGGAGAATCTTAGTCCAACTTGGTAACTATTTAGTGGAACTTATTTTGCATGCATGAAGAGCGACTCAGTAGGCTGTGAGAAGCAGTCGATTTTCTGTGCTGTATGACTGTTTCATTTACATTAACTGCACCTGCCCATTCACAAGTATGATACAGTCTTTTTTAGTTTATTCCAAGCATCATTCTGGCCTCTCAGCTTCCTGTGACACTTGGCGTTTCGCCGCTTAAATAGAAGGGAACTGCAAAGTATATGAGGCTATGTAGCCGACAATAATCCCTAAGGAGTGCATTGTGTATATTTAAAAAGTTAAAAAAAAAAAAAAAAAACAAAATAAAACCTGGAACTACAGTTCAAGATTGCAAGTAGGATTGAAGGAGACCGAGATGCCATTGGCTGGATAGTTTCCGGACAGGTCTCGCAGGAAAGACTAAAGTTGCAGTCTGTACTTCGCTCGTTACGAAGGTTTTTTCACATCGCAGCGTGCGACTTTCTCTTAGCATGGACTTCATAGGACTAATTGTAAATAGACAAAACTGGTTAAATTTGTGTATTTTCTTAAATGAAATACGTAGTTTTAAGGACAGTAACTTTCTATATACGTTGTATATAATAAGACGGAAATTTGTGTGAGTATCAGAATTATTGTATATATGAATCTTTCAGGTGTGTGTGAGTGCGTTCTTATTAATGTTGTTTTCTTTTGTTGAAATTAATTTCTCAAATGAAGTATTTTACAAGAACATGGATGGTTGATGTTCACTATATGTATACCTAGTTTAACTGAAATAACTACTACTACTACTACTACTACTACTACTACTACTACTACTACTACTACTACTATTCTACTACTACTACTACTATTCTACTACTACTACTACTACTACTATTACTACTACTACAATTCTACTACTACTAATACTACTACTGCTACTATTCTACTACTACTACTACTACTACTACTACTGCTACTATTCTACTACTACTACTACTACTACTACTACTACTACTACTACTACTACTACTATTACTACTACTACAATTCTACTACTACTAATACTACTACTGCTACTATTCTACTACTACTACTAGTACTACTATTCTACTACTACTACTATTCTACTACTACCACTACTACTACTACTACTACTACTACTGCTACTATTCTACTACTACCACTACTACTAGTACTATTTTACTACTACTACTAGTACTACTATTCTACTACTACTACTACTACTACTACTGCTACTATTACTACTACTACAATTCTACTACTACTAATACTACTACTACTACTACTACTACTACTACTACTACTGCTACTATTCTACTACTACTACTACTACTACTACTACTACTATTACTACTACTACAATTCTACTACTACTAATACTACTACTACTACTACTACTACTACTACTGCTACTATTCTACTACTACTACTACTACTACTACTACTACTATTACTACTACTACAATTCTACTACTACTAATACTACTACTGCTACTATTCTACTACTACTACTAGTACTACTATTCTACTACTACTACTACTATTCTACTACTACCACTACTACTACTACTACTACTACTACTACTGCTACTATTCTACCACTACCACTACTACTAGTACTATTTTACTACTACTACTAGTACTACTATTCTACTACTACTACTACTACTACTACTACTACTGCTACTATTCTACTACTACTACTACTACTACTACTACTATTCTACTACTACTACTACTCCACTACTACTACTACTACACTACTACTACTACTACTACTACTACACTACTACTACTATTCTACTACTACTACTACTACTACACTACTACTACTGCTACTATTCTACTACTACTACACTACTACTACTACTACTACTACTACTACTACTGCTACTATTCTACTACTACTACACTACTACTACTACTACTACTACTACTACTACTGCTACTATTCTACTACTACTACACTACTACTACTACTACTACTACTACTACTACTATTCTACTACTACTACTACTACTATTCTACTACTACTACTACTACTACTATAATACTACTACTACTACTACACTACTACTACACTACTACTACTACTACTACTATTCTACTACTACTGCTACTGCTACTGCTACTACTACTACTACTACTACTACTACTATTCCACTTCTACACTATTACTACCACTACTACACTATTACTACTGCTGCTACTACTACTACACTACTACTACCATTACTACTACTACTACTACTACTACTACTACTACTACACTACTGCTATTATTACTAATTCTGTTTACGAAAGTCTCCCTAACCTCTTCGATCTTTTCTTCTGAAATACCATGCCGCCCCGAACGCTTGCCCTAACATAATCGACCAGTCTCTTGAAATTTCCTGTACTACTTCATTATGCTGTTATAAACAGGTGAATCATTTTGACACCCGGCGTATCATTTTGATATGTCCTTTGCAGACTCAGAACGACGAACTGAAGAACGCAAAATGCCTTCTCGCTTTGTGTTGGCTGTGCCATTTTGTAGTACGTTTTGACGCTTTGTTGTTCTGAATTACTGTCATGTCGCTTCCGGCGGCCGCCAGCAGAACTAAAATGGTAGCTGGCGTTAGATGGCGTCGGATATAACAATTTGATGAGTTTATCTTTCATGTTGTGAAATTTCAGCACATTTGAATGTTTTGTTTGGAAAATAAAGTTCAATAAAATGTATCACGGACTTTGTATATAAGCTGTGCAAAACAGCGCAGGTGCAGTTAAACATAATACCTACAAACTCAGCGAGCAGGGAGTCGACTTCATGAGTTTGTCATTGCTAGTGAAGGGGTATATATGTCGTGCTTTGAACCAGAATGATACACTGAAAACGGCCATTAATACTTTTCATTGATCCTTCAAAGATTTATAAAAACGTTTTATAAAAAAGAAACGTTTGGCAACGGCGTCTTTCTCTTGTATCTACTATGCAGGTGGGGTTAAAGCTGGGAGGTGAATATTAGAAAGAGACCACAATTATTTATGGGAATGTTAATTAACTTCAAAGACAATTCTTTCGTGCACTTGCAGCGAAAGTTTCAACGTTTAATGAAAGTACCTAAAACGAAACACACATTCCTTTTTTAAACTTGAATGAGAGAATAAGTTTTTGCATTTAAACATTTACTTAAACGTATTTAATATAAACACCAAATTGGTACAATATTTTATTGTTGTGCTATCGCTGAAAGAAAATAAAACATTAACGTTTTTACATAACTATACAATTAAACGAATGAAGAGAGAAACCATTTATTTCATACTTTACAGGAATACAATAAAGATAAAATAATTACAAATTGTAACTGAAAGACCTACCACCCTGTGTTGGACTCCAGTTTAAAACGTGCAAGATCTCAGTGTCCACGACGCACGCTCTGGTTTGGAGTGTGTACAAGTTTAAGCAGCACTTGTCTTGAACCCCAAACCTGCACTGTCAAAACTGTCGTAATATCAAACTTAGGTTAAAAATTGCGATTTATGAAACACAAAAATACTTAACTGTGACAAAACGAAACACTTAAGGAATAAAGTGTAGAGAACAAAAATTTATCAAGTCTTTCAATGTGCCTTGAAATAATTCCGTATTTGGCTTATAAGGCAATGAAAAGAGCACAAAATATTTTTCGTTGAAATGTTTTCAACGCCTAAAATTCATTTGTCTCTATACAGGGTGAAATAAAAAAAAAATATGTCAAAATTTGCGTAAACATTCCTTGCATATGGAGGCTGGAAATATGTTACATGAAGATAGGTCCGAAAATGCTTTATTTCCTTATTAGATCCCTTTGTCTACAACTCCGCTTTCACAGTGTGCAAGCTAGAATGTCGCCGCAATAACCCCACAAGAGAACAGTTGCTGCGTACAGTAGGTAAACATTCCCTGTTAAATGGGATGAGGTGCGTTACTATAGTTCCTAGATTCACCGTAGTTGTGGTCGTTCTGTACCACGTAGATCGCTTTTTAATCTACTCACTTCATTGCTTGAGCTAGGACCGAGCTTGTAGTGTCAGTTCTGTGTGTTTACAGACCTCGTTCCTGGTACAGTAAAATGAAGAATTTAAATGCGGAGTTGACAGATGCTCATATGATCTATGTATTAGCCGAATGTGTAGCTAGTCCTGTATTGTCTGCAAGGCTGCCATATAATACCAGAAACTCCAGAGACACATCAACGCATCAGGGATTCCATGCGAAGGGGGGTTAATGGATGAATCCTTGCTAACGGAGGATATTTAGAACATTTAGTATGATTTTCTGTTTCCCACAATTCTGTTTTAAAATGTTCCGCTATATGGTGCACGTGTATAAAAAGGGACCTGACAAGAAAATAAAGCAATTCCGGATCAATGTTTATATATTGCTTTTATCCTGTATATGCGAGGAATGTCTACCCAAAAGGTTAACATACTTTTTGTTACATTTTGTATACAGTCCTATCCTTAGCTGATATCTAACCCCCTTTCTACCCTGTAAAAATGCTCCTTTCATTAACATATAATTTTTTAGCTTTTCAGTTTATTTTGCACCACCTAAAACTGGAAATGATCTCAAATAAAATCATTAGACAATTGCCTCTAGAGACCGTTGATAAGCATTGACTGATAGCTGAATAAGTCTGCCCGGTTGCTCCCTCAAAGAGGAGGATAAATTTAGAAACGGAGAGGGGGGCATTTTGTTTCAAATAACAGTTAAAATGTGTGTCTATGATGTTTAATGTCTCGGCTCCCGTTCTGTAACTCCACTTCTCTCCCATTTTGTCATATCTTTGACCGCCGCTTTCTGCATCTGTTCCCTGCCGGTCTCATGGCAGTATGCATTCATTCGCAAAGATGGTTAGAAAGTTCACTATCGGCAACATATTTTTAGTTTAAATGTTATTTTAAATACTAAATAATGTTCGGTAATTACAACTATTTTGTATTTATAATGTTTTTCAGATTGCCAACTGATAGGAAAATAAATGTATTATAAATAAACTGATATTAGGATAATGATCATGTAAATATTCTCTTTTAATTCAAGACATTTGCTTAGTTAATTAATAGTTTTAATAAGTATGCAATAAAAGTGTGTTAATTATTTCAAATATACACAGGGCGATGTATCTTCTCTTGCTGAAAGTAATCCAGAAGCTTTACGTTCTGTTCTCAAACCTCATATAATTCCTGAGTTACCCAGAATTACGCTATTTTCTCATCTCTTTTGTCTGCTTCTCTTTTTCGTTTCCGCAGGTAGTGGCGGCATTTTGTTTATTTTAAGTTTATTAACTATGTTCAAGTCTGTATGTCGCTCCTAAATTCTCTCGCCCTTCAAAATATTGACAAAATGTTTTCACTGATTCCTAAATTTAAACCCTTAGTGGATATTCCCTTCTGTTGCATTCTATTTCTGGAGAAACGGGTTCTAGTTCTCTTTTGTTTCTGTTTAGAATCGCTATACAGCCGTCTTTTTATGTATTTAAATAAGAATGAAAGTTCACACTAATAAATTATTAAATTTAAAAATGAAATAACTATTAACAATGTTTTTAAACAAGCACGACGGAGTAAGGAGAATACTGAAACGCAAATTGCAGTAAAACTTCCACTGCAGGGGCTTCCGCGCGTTTACTACAACGTGATAACGCAATAAAATTCACATCCCCACACCTTGGCGAGGGAAAGGAAATTGACTGGGATTTGGTGTTGTGCTCCTAACCATGGGGATACCCTCGCTGTCCTAAAAAATATAAAAAATGTAACAAAATTGCTTTAAATCAAGTGTAAAATTTCCTACAATGTCTTCGTAACTCTTATCGGAAAGCGATATTGTTATTACTTACAGACAAAACATATTCCTACCTATCAGAGTTATGATTATCATCATTGTTTGTAAGAACCGTCTCTGTTCCGCTGTACGTTTTCCCCCTGGCCCTCGTGTTTATGATGTCACAGAAATTGAATCTGCAATCATGATTCAGAGGTAAGTCTGTCATCCACCATACCATTGACTCTAAACGAAAATTCTATAGTGTTCATGAATAAATGAAAAGTGGGGAAACTAGAACCCAAAAAGTGGAAATGAGATATGATGTCATTGCATTGCTTTCGTAGCTAATTTGAATATGGTAATTCTAAAGAGGAATAACCAACTGATGAAAAGTTATTGAAGTTTTAAGAGATTGAATACAGGGGAAAACCAATAGTGTCTAACGGAAACAGGGGAATAATACACAGAAAGTCCATGTAATCTATCCGCGAGGTAATGTTGTTCTGTTAAAATCTGTTTCACATCTTTCTATGAAATTATTTCCTTTCATAAGGGTGTTCCGTAGCGAGTTTTAGCTTTCTTCAATTGTAGGCAGTAAATCGATAAATATCTAATAGTTGGCTATGAAGAAAGCATAAGAAATATCTATCACCTATCTGCCAAAATTCTACGGACCTCAGCATTTCAAACTATCGTCTTTAAACAATTTCTTTTTTCTGAATACAAAGATTTATAAAATAGTATAATTGGAACGTGAGCACAGTTATATGTTAGCCTTCTTTTTTGTATCACAGTGAGGATCAGGGGCGGCTTCTTTATGAAATTCCTGTTTCCGTTACCCCCCCAAAAGCTCAACTAATTTAATTCAATGTAGTATAATTATCCCATATGCGTTTTTTGGGGGTAAAAGAATAAACAACTTCAATGTCTGCAGGGGACTTATGTCTTGCGTATGATGTTTGTATTTGCGATTATTATCTGTAAGGGATTCGGTTTGCAAATGTGCTGGAAACAAATATCTGGGCGAGATTATGAAGTATCAGGATGAGATTAAACGTAGGAGGAGTCTCGCCCATCAAAGTTGAGTGAAATATTTTGAAAGACTAGCGTTATCCCCTTTATTCTTATTCTGTAGTTTGCTAAGTGTTGCTGAATCGCAGGCTATTGAAATTAAGTGAGAATTCGTGAATTAGGTAGTTTAATTCGTTTAATGTTTATTGAATGTAAAGAAAATAAAGATTGTACAAAGCGTACATTCTAAGTTTTTCTTTGCAACCATTGGAAGAGAAAATCGAAATTAAAATTTGGGTAGATTCGTTTGAAGCAAGTATTAGTTCGCGTCGAATTGTAATTTCAAAACATAGGAAGTATAAAATGCTTTCTGTAGAGACAGATTTCATCTTGCAGGTTCAGACTTTAATCATAGAGTTATTGATAAGTTTGTTGTATATGAAAACCAGGAGACCTATTTTAATATATATATTATTAAAATGTACTACCTCCCAATGCAGACTGCTGGCCCAGGTTCGACTCCCGGTACCTCCCTAGGACATTTTCTGAGTTAGACAGGTCTGAAATGGGGTCCACTAAGCCTCGTGAGGACAATTGAAGAGCTGCCTGATGGAAAGCTTCCTGAAGATCTAGAAACCTCGTAATAGGTGACCTGGGGGTGCTGGTATTTTGATCATATGCCCCCTGAAATACTGCCCTCTACCAATGAAGACGTGAGACGGAGGTAGAGGAAGCAGAAGTCGCTGCGGCAGATCAAGGCTCACTCCGAACTGTAGAGTGCCAAGAGGAAGAATTACTAAAATGTTTTTGTACATAAATTTCTGTTGTACGTGTTCACCCATGCACACGAGTGTTTGTTGCGGTTTTTAAGATTGCAGAAGCTTGCTGTGTATAGTAGTAAAAGTGTACACACTGGTTTTTGCTGTCCAGCTGATCAAGATCAAGGAAGAATGAAGAAGATAACAAGAAAAAATAAATGTCCTCTAACTAGAATAGCTGTGTATCAGTGTAAAAATATCTCTATTTTCACAAAAACGTGAAAAACTACCAAGTTGCCTACTAATGAATGAGGGAAGATCACCCGACCGACTCGTGAAGCAGCGGTACGTTTTTATGGTTCTTTAAAGGGATGCAAACTACATATGTTTGCTATCGCAAAAAAAGTGTACCTTGAAATAACATTTGAATGTCAAGTAGCACTTTAATTGGCTAACAATTCGATAATTCAAATCTCTTACCGAAATATTAAGTTGACATTTGTGCGAGAGTTCGACATCGCTTTGAGCTAAACTCGAACAGGAACGTGTTGCTAATATGATATATACAGAGGTCCAAAATCGTTGATTTTGAGCGGAGTACAACAGATGAATGGGACAGAACAAAGCTGTAGGGGAAAATTATATTGAAAGACGAGAATTCACCAAAGAGGAAGGTAACAATAAACCGCAGAGGCCACTGCTATAGACTTTGGGAAAGATCTCACTGCTCCAATGTAACCTCAAGTGAATTATGTTTTAGAAACAGCTGTATTTTCCACGTATGACTTTTATCACGAAACTCCCCAGTTATTTATACCTATGTACACTAGAATGTGACAAGAAGGGTCAGGCTACCTTGCCTTAATATCTTATCTGTTTTTCGACAACCTCTGACACATGGTGACAAACTAACATCATCATTGAGCTTTTGTACCACAAGCCTGTTATTACAACTATTAGAAGTGATGACTGTTACACTGTAAACAAGCATTCCTTCATAGAATAAGATCCAGAGGAAAGGTAACAAAGTCTAGAATTCCGCATATAAATTAAAAAATAATGCTATTGTAGACTCAGGCAAAGATGGAAATTATTAATCCCCTTTAAAAATATTTTGTAACCACTGCATGGTTGCTAATTTTAGTGTTTAAATTTATATATTCTATTTCTGGAACGTTTCAGTTTTTTAACTAATTGATTTTTCTCCTGCGCCCATTATTTTATAATGCATATTGTTGTTATTTATGTTTTTCATTGGTTTAAAGTGCTTAACAAGGACATAAATATCTTGATTTCCTTTACTGTCTACGATCTGGTGCCTGTATAAAAGATCCCTACGTAATTATATTGCGTGGTCCAAGAAACGCCGGCTCGGCCACGACGAGCCAGATAATGAAAAAATACTGGCCATGAGGGGAGTTGTGTTATCCCAACACATGGTGGTCGCTATTTTAACACGAGGAAGCGGTTTGTTTCGTGAGTAAACGTACCCTGCAAGATGCAGTTCTTTGTTGTAGAGAATACAATAGTGAAGACATGTGTGTTTATCGGTTCCTCTAAGAAAACGCGGGAGAACTTTGCAGCTAAATCTCCTGGTGTTTGTATTCTTGCAAAGAGCAGTATAAACTTTTGGTAAAAAAAAAAAAAAAAAAAAAAAAAGTATGTTAAAATACAATCGCTGCGAACGCGAAAATAAAGAATTGAGTCTTCCCCATTCTTACACACCTACTCTGGTCGCGGATATTCAAACACTGATGCTTAAAAGCCCTGTTAAGTTCACACGTTAATTGATGATATAGCTGCAATGTAAACTTTTGTTTACTGGGCGGTGGATCAGTTTTTTATGGGCAGCTCTGTGCAAAATGAGACACATAGCACCTTTAACATGATCCTTTATCGTTCAGCTCCAAAATACAAAAAATGACAACGGAAATGAACACATTCTGATGCTCAGTTTTTATAAGATTCAAATGAGCAGCGGAGAACTTATATATAAGGATATATATGTACTTCTTTCACGGTCGGATAAATTGTGATCAATTATATTCATGTTTAAGGAGTAAAACTTTTGGAAATGAAAAGTATTAGAAGAATGTTGAGTATATATGTTAAAGCAAAACTTATATAAGTATTTGACAAGTTTATAAATAGAAAAAAAATACCAGCCCTCCTTCAAAATGTAACTGAGAATTTTGTGGTTTCATAAGGAAGTGGTGATACTTGAGCATAACCTGGAGCGAAAAGAGCCTATGAAAACACAATGCCCATCTGAAGCTGGCAGTTCGATAAAAACGCCAGGCCTTGTTATCCTTAGGCGTGTGTATGCAGAAGGACAATGCCCGGCTCATACAGCCCAACATGGAGAAGCTGCAAGTGTTTGCGATTTTGACTTTCGAACATCGCTTCAAATCAAATGATGTGATCATCACTGACTCTCACAAGTAGCCTTTTTTTCCCCCCTAAAATAATTTCACTCCTACTGCAGTATGGCAAAAGCGTATATTAAGTGAAATACTAAATTAAGTTGAATCAACTCAGTAGATATAGATTTTTTTTTTATTTTTATTTTCTGTCGAATGACTTCTAAACTTTTCCCCAATACTTTTTGTTATTTTATAAAGTACCATGCTAATTGTTAGGTCCTTGAGACAATGGAATTTACCACTTTTATGCAAATGAGCCAAAAGCTACCTGGCATTCTTCTTAAAATAAGAAAAAACTCTGTAGAAAAGTACATTCAGGCTCCCCAGTCCTTGCAGGAACCAAGAAAACATAATTTCTGTCTTGCGTTACGCTCAAGTTATGAACGATCACAATTTTAAGTGTACATCACTTCCAATTGTGACTAACCAGAATTATACTAGCAGAACTATAATATCTCCAAAAGAAGTTGAGAATGGTGCCGATGCTATTCATTTTAAATTCCGTGCTTTTATTTGCCTGAGCACTTTGGTCAGAAGAAAGGAAATCTTGCCAACATTGACAAGGACAGATATTGGAACAGCTTCTCCAATCCTCTGCATGTGAATTCAATTATTCATCTATTCTTTTTCAATTATAGGTGCGTAAAATCTTTATGGGGTTTACACCAAGCACGAACAGGACTAATATCCCTCAACCTGGGACCTGCAGAGCCTGTAACATCTCTGAGATATTACTCTTATTGTTTGCGCCCTCCTGTATTGTGGTAATTGTTTCTTGGTGATAAATATTTGTTGCTATTCAGTAATAATTCATGTTGAGCTGGTTACATTTTTATCCTATGTAATATCCGGCCAACCAATTATCTGACGATTGGAGCGGAGGCGAGGCTGTCTCGTCCGATAAGCTATCGCTCCAGCCTGGCTGCACGAGTCAGGGCAAGCGGACGGGTTTAGCGAACTGCTACGTAAGCCTTGAGGCTCGCCATTTATTGAAGAGTAAAAGAAGTAACACGTATATAATAGTATATTAAGTCTGCTAAGAGTGCTAAATGACAAATACTTGGCCTGATTATTGAAATGTTGTATGCCCTTACCGAGGAGTCTGCTCGTGCAGCCAGGAGATTATTTGAACAGAAATTCCCAGGTGATCGAGTTCAGTTCTTACATTAGCAACATTTACCCACTTTAGACGAACTAAATTACAACATTCGTTAATAGAATTTCATTGTTTATTGAGAATTGAGAAGTGATGGATAACTTCATAAGCAGATGCCTGAAAAAATCTGGAAAATGAGAAGAGACAATTCCATAATCTCCTTGCGTGACATGGGCGAGTACATTACTTTGAAAGTGGTTTAAAACTGGAAATTTAAGAAAGTTATTAAGTTAAAATAAAGTTAGACTACTTTGCACAAACTAGCGAAACGCAGAAAACCCGAAACTCATACATAATAGCTCTGAACATTTATGTTTCCTTAAATGATTAACAGAAGCTTTAGCTTTCAGGTGCTTTCTTTTTTCCTTTATTTAGTAAGAAACTTTAGCTTCCGTGGGATGTTTAATTTTGCGCCAGAAACTATACATTTATTGGTGAGCCAAAACGGAAGTTGTAACCAGCGTTTTATGCACATTCACATTTTTATACTGCTACAATGCTTATGCATGCAGCATATACCAGTCGTACGCTCCCTATAGTATTCTATTCCTCAGAAACAGAGGAGTTAAGACTTTAGTGCTTCCATCAGATGCGTTAGGACACGAAGAAGTTTCAGCACCGCCCCACACTGATGGGCCTTCTGGGCGGCCAGATACCTGACGGGTTTTCTAACGTATTCTAAAAAGAAGTCCCAGACGCCGGCAGGCCTACAAGATCCACAACTGAATGACCCAATGGTATCTTGAGGAGGCTCCCCAGGCAGAACCAGCCAAGATGGAAACTCTCCAAAGCAAAAATCCACACCTTATACCACCAGTCCGGTTCACCTGGCACTTTGTATCCCGCAACAGGAGCTATGAAAACCAATGGCGTGAAATGGTACAGCTGAAAATAGCGGTATTACAATATACATCCCAGGATTTGCTTAAGTAATCACGGTAAACCACAAAAAAAAAAAAAAAAACCAACAACAACAAAACAAAACATAAGGGTGGCGGCCCAGAGAGATTCGAACCCAGGGATTCCTCACAAATGCCAGTTCCAACTGGCATCGCCTTAGCCACCTCTCTCGGTGCATAATAACTGGGCGAGCAATGCTTGACGCAGCCGCGAAACCGGCCGGTAGAGCTATGTCGCTATGTCAGCGAAAGCGGGGAGTATAATTCCCCTCCGCTGCGCGAGCCTTCAGTGTGAGTTGAAGTCTTGTGCAAGTAGCGCGTGTTTGATAGGCGACGCAATGCAGTGTATTGACTAAAAGTGTATCAAGTGAAATGGAGAATTACAAGTATTCTATTCCCCAAAGAGTATTCATGTATGATTCATACGTGTGTACATAATCAGCGCGTGCTGTAAAGAGATTATTTGGAGAGGAATTTTCTGATGATTTCCAGCATCACCTTGCTTAATATACGTGAGTAAATGACTTTTCTTTTTAAGTATTTATGTTATGTATGTTAGAAATAACTTACGCGACAAGCCTTACTATATTTATTGCGGACTTCCTGTCTCCAGCACCGCCGATACAGCAGCCAGCCTTGCTGGCCGACCTCACGCCGCGAAACCGGTTGCGTGAAGGATCGTTCACCCCGTTAAGAACCCATAAATGCATGTAATGAGCCACATGGTAGCAAGGGAGCAAAATATGGGAATATATTTCACATTTTCTCAATTAGTTCACAAAACAATCACATAACTCTAGAAACGAAATCAATTTCTAAATTTAAGTTAAAGCTATTGCCGACTAATTAGCAATTAGATCAAAGCTGTCTATAACTTGCAAATGTTTTATATTTCCAAAAAAATAGCCATATTTAGTGGTACTGTGTGGGAGTTTAAATTTAAAGCTCATATTTAACCCCAAAATCGCCACCATGAATGTAAATTTCTTTGGACTTAATTTGTATAAGCACCAAAATTAACGACTGATACCACCTAAATATCAAGAACGATTTTAGATAAAGTACAGTAGACCTGAATAATGAGATATCTGCCTATGGCTTGCATCAATAGGATATGTAGTCTTTCTGGTGATTACTACATGACAAACCTTCGTATTTCAGTAGTTAAAATGCTGATGCACGGGAGGTAACCATGCACAGGAAATTGATAATAGCACGTGCTTAGTTGCCTTGGAAAGAGTGTATAAAATACATTTCTAAATTCTTTTATTTTCTTAGTGTAACATAAGACATAGATTGTGTCTCCTTGCCCTTCACTTCATAACAAAAACTGCGACACCAAAATGTCAAAGTGATTCACTCACTTGCACTAGAGGCATGAGACGCAAAACAGGAAGATTTTCCGTTCGCGAGTCAAGGGAAGACTAACGAAGTACACGAGCTTATGCAAATGTTCATGATTCGATTCTCTGAATGAATTGCGATCTTTGCTGTGTAACTCACGTTCCACAAGGGTCTACATGTCTTGTATGAAGAAGATTCTGTTTAGCGGATAACTAGAACCCTCCAGTATTCTGGTCGTTCTTTTATCACATAATAAGCATTAGGATCAGGATCTACAGGTTGCGGAAAACATGTTTATTAAGAATAACGAATAGGAAGACGGTCATAAAAACAATCACTTCAAGAAGATGAAGAAATAATCTCGGATGCTTTGTTGTGATGCTGCAGGTATTACCTACAAAGCCACTAATGAGTTTATGAATGATCAAGAGAACGGAAAACACAATACCTCACTCTAAACAAATAATATATTTTGTCAATTATAGAACATTACTTCACGTTAAGAATCGCTTGCCGTAATACGAAAATATTTAAAATGAGCCTCCAATGCCTACTGGCTGATGTTCTGTACGTCATCAAAATGTCGGTCGGTTCTTCACGCGTGAAACGATGAACCATAGCACTCCTATCAAACCACTGCACAGTCAGTACAGTACATAATAATAATAATAATAATAATAATAATAATAATAATAATAATAATAATAATAATAATAATAATAGTTTAATTCAAGTACAATAATCGTTCTTAAACATATTTACTGTAAAATTATGGACACGGCCGAGGTTCGAACCACGGATATTTGGATGAGAAGAGATTCGTAGTTGCGTGTTTGAAGTAGGATGCGGCAACCCAGTTAGTTGGAGCGTTCAGCATGGAAGGCTGAAAATCCATGATTCGAATACCGTTCTTGACCCGAATTTTTCAAGCCTGATTCTTCCTTTCCAACTTAATGTCCTACATACGACTAGTGTAAAAGATAATTATTTATATTATGGTTAGATTGTGGTACAGCCTACTTATGACTGCGCATCCTCTAATGGTAATTGTATACATTTGACTAGCCATGAACACACATTATGTCGCAACATAGTTATGAGGTTGATCTATATTGATGTCTGTAGTTCCGTATTGAAGCATCTGTAATAATTCGTGTCCATTCTTGAAATACTTATCGTCAATCCCCATTTCTACTTGTAAGTTTTTTGTTCATATTTTTAGCCTCTCTATAATTGAGTTATTTCAATCTACCTGACATCTGGACTTGGAATTGAAATATTGAAGTTATATCACTGTTTTCATAAAGTGGAAAGTATGGTCCTAAAAGAATTCTTGCGTAAAGAAATCAACTCGTGAGCAAAGAATGTCGAACAAAATAAACACGGGAAATAATACTTTTTAAAGCTGAACATGGTTATGGAGCATATTGCCAAGACTTTCTTGGTATCTTCACAAGTTGTTTCCCCTCATTGGTTCTTCAAATAATGTGTACGGTGTTTGGTTTGTATTACGATATCCTGCAAGAAATATTTCAGTGTTTTGCATTTTATGATATTTTCAGTTTCCCTTACCTTCTAGAAAATTATTACATTCATTTTTATAGAATTTGTAAGAAAATGCTGCTCTAAATAACCGAATCTTCTTTTAGATGATATTTTCTTATGGTTCATCTATCAAGTTAAGTTATTCATAAGCTTTTATTTGTGCTTTACAACATTTTTTTAAGTATCTGTTTCATCATTTTGTAAAATATGCATAGTATGCGTTTCATCGTTTTGTAAGAACTAAATTTACTGTCTTATTATATGCTGGTTCATTACAATTATCTGTAATGTCATATTAGTTCTATTCGAAGAAAAATTAATTTTTTGAAATGAAGTAGTCTGTTTTCATTTACATCACGTGAGCGATAATAAGAATAAACGGCATTCTCTCATGAAGTTTTTCGTTTGAGAGCTCCTCTATAGGGATTTATTCTTGACCCAAGAGCATGAGAAAATGGCTCTGTTAAACGAGTGGACATAAGACGAAGTGTATACTCTTCAGCTAAGAGTTCCAATTCCTAATTAGGAGAATTAAACTTTGTTTGATGGCTGCTGTGATAAGAGAGCTCAACTGAAGAGCTCTTTTCACTTCCTCTGAGTAAAGGGTGAGTCTATTTCTCTTGTTCTCCGCAAATCAAAAAGTTTTCTTCCTTCATTAGCAAGATTAAACGTGCGCTCCAGCCAGGAAGGAGAAAAACATTTTTATTTCCTTACAATTTGGAGTCTTGTTGACTTAATTTCCTCAAACAGAGGGAATTTGCATTTTTTTCCGCGTCTGACTTGCTCACGTGTTGAACGAGGGCGTCCCAAGTGGCCATCCCGACACGGGACTTCACTCTTCGTAATTGAGGTACACCTTCCTTCAGAGAGGCAGACACATTTTAATGAGCAAGGGAACATGAGTAGGGTTCTCCTGCTGTATCAGAATGTAAAGCGGTAAATGTTTACCACACAGAGGATGCAACAGCGTTCTTGCTCCAACACACTCTCTCTCTCTCATTTAGTAACTTCTGGAAGTTACCAAAACTGTTGAAAATCTAGAGGAAAACAGATAATAGGCATCTGAAATGTATTGCTTGTCTATCTAATCTAATTTAATCAGAGTCCTATTTGTTTAACCTACTTGAATTCACTGGGTCCATTGGACTCGGAAAGAAATCTAATCTTTGATTGTCGTATGAAAGACTTTCATTGGGACTGTCATTTAAAAGTTAGGTTTTCCTTCATAGTATAAAACACAATAAAAGCATTTTTATATTTTTCTGTTATGGCTTTCTGATGCTATCTATAGTTTTGTTCTTTATAACTCATATTTACATAACTGGGTCTGTAAGGTTTACTTTGTAGAGTTCTTAACATCAAACTATGTTGACAAAAACACACATGTGAATGCGGTAAACAAACTGTTATATAAATAATCAAATACGAAGCTGTGGGTTATGCTTATGAGTTTATAAAACACACCATCAATGCTGTGGCTTTTTGCTGGAAAGTGGTATTTTCTTCATAATGTATCCGATACATTTGGGAAAACGGTAGGCTTCTTTCGTATTGGCAATAACAACATACAACAGCTCATTGCATTTCCTGCAGTAATAAAAGAGAAGTTATATATATTTCATGCAAGATGCCTTGCTATACCTGATGCAGTGGAATGTCATTTATTTTTCCTAGAGCTGTTATTTTTTTCCTAGATAGAATATCAGGAAACGGGTTAGTAGTATATGTGCAAAAACCCAAATTTTGAATCAGCGGTTATGCAGTTACCAGCTGAAAAAGAATATTTATTAAAAAGCTAGTAATTTCTGATTTGATTCATTTTCTGTTAGAAGTGAATGGGTTATACGTTTTAGGTTAATCGTAGTTTCTATTACTGATAGTAGAGTTTCCTTTCTTATTAGAAATTAGAAGAAAACTTGTAATGTACTTTCCTGGGTTTATATCAAACGTAGTTTCCCGGCATACATAAAATTAATTTTGTTTAAAAAGAGTTATTTTTCTATTCAGGGACAATAGTTTTGCGTATTTTGTATCCTCTTAATCAGATTAAATATTTTTTTTCACTCCCTCTTCAATAATTCAAAACTTTTCCTTTGCCATTATTTTAATTTCTATATTTGCAACCACCAAAAATATAAATTATATACATGTTTTCAATGAAAGTAAAATTAAAAAAAAAAAAAAAAAAACATCTCTTTCAATTATATACGGATTATGAGCTAGGTTCATGTAGATAAGTAACACACACAGGAAGACACAACGGGAAAAAAATGCTTCTAACCTCTTAGGTCCTTCCTCAATTTAAAGGAGATAAACTTTCTGACATAACTTACCTCGTTCCTTCTTTTCACTGAGGAATAGCCTAACATGACCGATATATTTAATTTTTATCACTGTGTCCTCTTTGTGTGTTATTCACCCTAGTTCCAACCTGTGCATATACACATTTACGTTAAGTAGGGAAAAATGAAAAGCTTGGTAATTATAATATCCTTCAAACGTGTGCGTCACTCACAAGTGCAATAGACTTCTGTCAGCTGTTCTTTGAAATATTGTCAAAGCAGCGTTTATTTTCTGGCCGTTATTCCTTTTTTAATTATTGCACGTGTTGTTATTTTGGAGATTTAAACATCAGAAATAGGACTACTTGTCTTAGAAGATAAGATAAGAAAGATAAGAAAAGATTGGTTATTGACTCTCGACTTCATTTATAAAGCTACGGAACTTCAGCAAATTTCTCTCCATAGCTTTCGCGGTGAGGTAGTTCTCTGGTGTTCATGAAGGTCCACATGTTCTCGTCGGATTTCACTGCGTGCGCGTTCTTGTGAATATCGTCGTAAGTTACATTCTGGCACCGCCCTCACTATGTAACGCTTTATTCGCGTCTATTAATTTTTGTACATATAACTGGTCAAATTGTTCAGGTCAATTATTCGCGTGAATAAATGAGTACCAAAATATATAAATATAAATATATATTGCATGTATATTGTCCACTTTTGTACTTGAAAATTTGACCTCTGCTGTTTCCGCATCTTATCACATTGTTATCTAATCGATCTGCATTTGAACAACGTAGTGATTTCTTCTTCTGCCGGAGCGAGGACTTACTATATCTCTTCTCGATGAAGTTCAACACCTGAGATATACTCGTCCGATTTCAGTCACTTCCCAAATATTTTTAGTGTAATTTCTGTTTTCAGCTGTTTGATAAAACATTTTATTTTGAAAGTGGATTTTGATTACAATCACATATATATATTAAAGTCATGCTTGACTTTGAAGCTTCACCTCCTAGAACTATATAATGTAGAAATCAGAACATTTTATCATTTTAATCTCTACAAGCTGAGTTAAATAAGGGGTGTTCGATAAATCCATGTAAATTAAGAAGGTGGTAGCTCTAAATTTTTTCAACGCTATCTTAATAATATGGTGATTTATGAGGGATTATGTGCATGGTTTTAAACAGTTACGAAACTTAGTTTGTGTTTGAGAACCATTTTTCTGCTTAAATTTGTAAAATCATGTGTCAATATGAACAATACGAATTTCGTGTATTAATAAAATAATATTTTTGAAAGGGACAACCCCAAGGCGAAACTGTACAAACAGTATGGCTAACATAAACGGATGGCGAGTTTCGAGTGGTAGAACAAGCACAAGCGATGCGAATATTTCCGAATGTCGAGGAAACAACTTCTAAAATTATTGAAATTTTCCAGGACTTGGTGGTGAGTGATCGAAGACTGCACCGGGAGACTGCTAAAGCTGTGGAAATTTCTATAGATTAGGTGCTGTGCATTGCATTTTGCACAGTCACATTCAAATTAAAATCACAGCGTTTACTAACAATTGACTAGAAAAGAGAAATTGGAACAGTTTAAAAAGAGTTCATGTCAATTTCGGAGACGGTATGTGAAAGTTAACGGAACGGGATCCTTCACTACACGCCGCAAATAAAAGGAGCAGTTGAAGCCGGAAATAGCTTTCCGAGGAAGGGGAAAACGATTTCTTCAATAGTAAAGATAATGGCGAACTTGTTCGGCATTGTCACGGCGTAATTTTAATTTACTTTTCTCTTTTCTTCCTTTTGGAAAGGTTTAAAACCATAACCGGTGAATATTGCGCTATTCTACTGGAAAAATTAAACGACGCGACCAAGAAGAATCGTTCTCATTATCTGAAGAAAAAGTTTATGTTCGATCACGATAACGATTGGATTTAAGGTATGAAATGCTCCGTCATCTGCTTTACTTGCCATTTACTCCCTTCGGGTTTTCTGTTTTCCAGTATATAAACATGGCTAGCAAGCAAGAAATTGCCACCAAATGAAGAAATTGTCGTCGAAACAAACACGTATTTTGCAGAGCCTAAGAAACGACGTTTCAAAAATGCGATAAACACTTTAGAAAATCGCTGGAATAGGAGTACAGATTTAAAAGAAGAGTATTTTGAGAAATAAAGCAATTTTATCAAAAAAAATTATATCTTCTTTGATTTTGTACAAGCTTATGGAACAGCCCTCGTATATACAGAGTGTTATTGAAGTACACCAGAATAATTTCAAAGGTTGCAAAACGGTATTAGACAAGCACTTTGAAATAGGGGTTCTTTGGATTCCCTGTTCAAATTTCAAAGTTAGGCATTACGTTTCTATAAGATAGTACTTTACTGATTAATGAAATTTCTATTCGAAATTATGCAAAACAATATCAGAGAGGAGCATGTCTCTTTGTCACATACAGAAACAAGTAACCTATCCCGCAAAACCCGAACCTAATATTCGAAGCCATCTAACGGCGTATCCACTTGGCCACACAGTCAGATAGCTTTTTTTTTTTTTGGAGTAGTGTTGCTTAACGCCCGTTTTTACTACTGAGGTACCACAGGCGATGGACACTGATGATACATGACATGAAATGATATATTGGGAAATGGTTATTATTTTAAGAAAGGAAGCGTTCCAGGCCTAAGTTTAGGTACCTCCCCGGCATTTGCCAGTTATGAAGACTGAGGAAAACCTGGAAAAAACTCCAGTCAGGGAGGACGGTCCTGGCGGGATTCGAACCGCAGACCTCCCGCTCACGAGTCCATGCCTTAACAACCTCGGCCACCCGTGGCGGTGTCAGATAGCTCCCTGTAGACCAAGCTACGTAATACAATAAATAAGTAGAAGGTAGTTTATAAGCGTCCGATATTTTACAGATTTTTAGAACACTATATCTTAAAAACGCTGATAATGACATTGAAAACACATATTTCGTCACCCGCAAAGCAATTCGAAAATATTCAAAGGCAAAGTTTTATCACATTTCGCGTGAATTCTGACTTATCCGCATCTGATCTTAACTTCTTATAACTCTGTTATTTTGTCCGTGGACCATAGATTCCCTGTCCCTTTACAATTAGTGAAATAATTGTGGTGTAGATTATTAACACCCGGTATTAGAGCTAACTGAATGCTCTCAGAATCTTTGTACTCCTAAAGAGTAACTGTCTCCAAGTACAAACATCACTTCAAAAGTTCTTCGAACTACTCAGGTTCGCAGCTCACCTTCTTAGCGGCTGCCCGGATTACGGTAATCTACTTCCGCTGATTCTGCGTGAGACGATGGCGTGCTATCTCCATTACACTCGTAGATATTACTTCAGCTTAGTGAACCCAAGAAGCACGTGCAATGAAGATTATTTAAAAGCCAAGCTTATGAAACGCCTAGAAAGTTATTTATATGTATTTTTAAGAAAAAGAATAACAAAATATTTGCAAAAATTTACTACTGCTACAAATTTGCACAATAATGAAGCTTATTAAGATGTGCAAACTAATTTTAATGTTATAACAACAGTTGCTATCTTTTCTTCGTCATAACAGCCTTTCCTCAAAGGAACGTACATCGTCCAGAAGATATTTTATGCAACCCTACCATTAAAAAGAAACTATAAATCATGCACAATTGACGTAATTCTGGCACTGGTACCAGAAAATATTTCCTAGTAACTAATATTCCATGAAGTCATCACAGCCTTCACAATATAATTTAAAACAACGTTCCTGTAAGGAAAAAGTTAAAATCGTTGACCAAATAAGCGTACCAGCATTCAAACATGAGAATAATTTTATGAAACAAATGTTTTGAAACTACAACAACTATAATTTATTAATCATCATAAATTAACTTTATTACCTTGGAACATTGAAAATGCAATTAATTAATTATCGTTATTCCTGAGCCACTTTCGATATTCAAGAAATAAAAAAAATACTTTACCAAAAAATGAAACATCGACATTTTCTTGCACTTTCTCTATACATTTAATTTCTAATACACATACCAAAGCGTCGAAGACATACAAATCTTCGATTGGAAAAATAAACAATTCTAAGAACCTAATTCTTAAATTCCTTACCATATTATTAATCAATATCCTTTATATTACTTTTCAGCTTTAAAAATTATGCCCACAAGATTTTATCTTTAGCCGAAGTAACACGTTTCTCGTTTCTCCATGCACAGAATTTGTCATGTTCTCGTATTACACTTTTAGATTTTTGAGGAATGAACAAATTTTCAGTTACCTGAGCTTCTTTTATAATTTATTCTGGAAGAATATCCATATCTTCAATATCAAAAATTGAGGAATTAGCATCTATTTCATTTGAATTCTTGAAAACAAAAACAAAATAACATCGTCATAGAAACGAGTTCTTAGAAACCATTCTATATTATATATATATCTACCACGCCATTGCATAACATTTTGAAATTTTTAATATTTTTAAAAAAATATTTTAGTGCTAAAATTGCATTAAACATTACACACAACACGTGTACAATCTTCATTCTGAATACTCGTGAAAATTTAGGCGTTTACTTCTGGTCAAGTGCTAAACATATCCTTGTGTCAGAATTACCAAGATTATACACAAGTTATATATTTAACTATTGCAGAATATCTTGGATTTCCTATTTGTTACTAGCTTCAGTTCAACTGCTTCACCTGATTTCAGATTACAAGCTTCTAAAACTGCATAATTAGAATTCATACTTGTATACAACTTGTATACAACATACTTGTATACAACAAAAAGCGTGAACAATAAAACGATCGTAATAACGCACATATTAAATTTGTTTCGTGATTTTCATGGAGTAAATTTATCGATGGCCCTATTGAAATCTACAGAAGGAACTTTTATCTCCACAGAATGCATTATATTACTTCCTATGTTTTGAAATCAAAATTTGACTGAATATAATACTTGGAATTCATCTACCCTTTTTTTAATTTCGATTTTCTCTTCCATGGCTGCAAAGAAAAAAGCTTAGAATATGAGTTTTGTATGGTGTTAATTTTCTTTACATTCAGTTAATACAAACGAAATAAAGTAACCACTTCACAAATCCGCAAGATACTTCTCTGCCTTGCCATTCAGCTGGAACTTACTACTAACTAAACCACAGAACAAGGAGATAATTTAATACTGGAACCAAACCATCGATTATAGCTATTGTAACTTCAAAAGTAATACTGTCTGAAATTGCAGTATCTGCAAGTTTTCCTATATTTAATGTGTATTGCCATTAATATATTCTTTCACTTTAATTGTCTAATATATTGAATTCAACTTTATAATGCAACAACTATCCATGTATAGTTTGGTTGATTGGTTTTATTTATGGACGCTCATTGACATCTCAGGTCATCAGCGTCCCATTGAACTCAGGGCCGGCCGACAGATTTTGCTCAGAGGCCTCTCTTTCAGGCTTGAGGTTCTTTATCGTACTGTAAATGTACGACACGGGACCCACGGCTTTACTTCTCTTCCGAAGGAAGCCATACTTTAGATTTTTACGCCCGAAAAAATCCATCGGTCCTGACTGGGTTCGAACCCGCGATCTTGAGTGTAGGAGGCAAGTATGGTAACCACTACGCCACCAGGACCGACGTCCATGTATAGAACTGGACATTTTCCTAATAGCTCACGTGACGAGATGTGATCTTCAGGTGGTGCATGCACATAATAAGAGGCTCTTCATACCTCTTCCTCTCACCTCCCTCGGTTAAAGTACTCCATAAACTCACCGAAATATTGGTTTACAGAGAGCCTGTTTTCCTCTATGGACATTGCTATTATTTTTCTTCTAAGCATAAAAACGAATTAAGGCTACTTAATATAATTTTAATTTAAGCAATGAACACGTCCATTTAGATATTCGTGTGGGAGCTTAAATAAAATATTAATTAAAACAAGTTTCATCCTCTGACTTCCAGCTACGGCGACTTTGAAATTTCAAATGGAACACCTCCTTTTGATATTGAAATTTTAAAGGGGACACATTTGTTATAAAATACTTGGTATTTTTGTCATTGTCTGGAAACATTGTGTTTGAATTTATACTAAATAACACAATAAAACTATAAACTACAATTATTTCCGAAATGGTGTGTAGAACAGAATGTAAGTGAATTAGTCAGGAGTTCTAAAGCAATTATGTAATATTAGGATTTTTTTTTTTTTTTTTCCATTTTACAACTAACTTTTTTTATTCTGTTCAATTCAAACAACAGTAACAATAGTAGGTAGTCAGGCAACAATAAAAACTAAATATAAGAGAAAATTTAAAGACATATTTACAAAAACGGATCTTGGCCAAATATGTAGTTTTCCAGGTGAAAATTATATCCCCCAGCCCATTTAAACTGCATTATTCAAATGAATAAATTAGGCGATTTCTTCAGGAAGTAAGAATCATATATGTGATAATAATACCTTTTTACGTAATGCCGATAAATAATTGTTGAATGTGAGTATGGGTCATTTTTACTAAAATGTTTATTACAAAATTAGTAAAGTATATTACAGGAAATTATAACACATTGTAATAGCATTCAGCTACATTGCTGTTATTAATTCAACTATGTCTGCCACATGTGCATTGAAACTATCGCCTTGTTAAACCCATCACCGTAGTATACCTCTAGCGTTCGCACTTCACACGTGGCGAACCCGGGTTCGATTACCGATTGGGTTAAATATAAGACTGGGGATTTTTCAGTGGTTTTCTTGGGATGACCCCTTCGGATAATTAGGCCAAACAATCTCCTGAACTCATTCGATCTAATCATCAAACATCATCCTTCATCTGGTATAATAGCTCTTAAGGCCGCAGTTTTTTTTTTTTTTTTTTTTTTTTTGAGTAGTGTTTAACGCCCTATTTTACTACTAAGGCACCACAGGCGGTGGACACTGATGATACATGAGATGAAATGATAAATTGGAAAAGGATTTTTTTAAGGAAGGAAGCGTTACAGGCCTAAGTTTAGGTTCCTCCCCGGCATTTGCCAGTTATAAAGACTGAGGAAAACCTGAAAAAAAACTCAGTCAGGGAGAACGGTCCTGGCGGGATTCGAACCGCAGACCTCCCGCTCACGAGTCCGTGCCTTAACGACCTCGGCCCCCCTGGCGGCAAGGCCGCAGTGCCATGTTCATAAAATACATAATCTTCTTCTGAATCGGTTTAGAGATTTTCCAAAAAAAAAAAAAAAAAAAAAGGGATTTTGGAGAGAGTATTCCATACAGTTTTTCTGGTCCTACGTTTAAGACTACGTGATTTTCAGAGGATAATGTAAATAGAGGCATACAATAGTTCTTTAGTAACTAACACCCTTTTATAGTTAATCACTGCATGGCTCTACATAACAGTACCTTATTCTTATTTGTGGAAATTATCTACCAATCCTGTACATTCTCAGATGACTTGAGTTGACATCTTGAAGAAGGAGCAAAACCGTGCTCCATTGTTGCTCTGATACTGAGCAATTAAATATGTTGTATTTGGGACGTTCAGTAATGATTAACACCCCCCCCCCCTTTCCCATAACTCTGGAAAAATAATGGTTTGAAATGTGTGCCGGTCTATGCGTCAAGATAGACTATAGCACCGTCTATTGCCAAAAACTGATGTTGTTACGTCGCAGATATTGAGCTCGTGGACAACAAACACACAACATGGCAGCACATAATCATGAGCAACGGTGCATGGGAGGAGTGACTGCTTCAGACATTAACACGAGCAGCACCAAGCCGCAGATCGCTGTTTCGTTGGATATCACAGGGACTTTGGCGAAAAACACGAAAGCACGGGGCGTCTAGCATTAGCTCGTGAAGGCAACACCCATCTCGTGTCTCATTTGAAAATGGTGAACAGGCGAATCACTTTTAATGAACTACAGAACGCAACAACCCTACCATCCATGAGGACTTGAAGATGAGAAAGGTGTGTGCGCATGGGTGCCTCATACCTCACTATTGCTCAGAAACAGAAGCGTGTGGAGACATGCCAACGGTACAACGGTTCTTGGAGTGACTGGTCACCGTGGACGAGCTTCAAGCCGTTGTGGCGCCGGAATACACCAAAGAATGATTTATAATGCACAGAACGACGGCAAAGGAACATAGACATTGGAGGGGAATAGCACTAATTATGTATATCTGTCGCAATTAATTCTTACTGTGAAAAAACAAATCCTAGTGCCGGTATATACTGAAGTACCGCTGAAACTATTTAACATTAACACAACCATGTCGTCTGAAAAGGGTATTTTTTATCTAAACAATGAAGAGACTCTTTTTGTACAACTTTTTGCATTTTTTGATAGCTATTGCAACTGCTATGGGTCGTTTTTTAAGTCTACAGACAATTCGAATGATAGAAAAAGCGCTTCTGCACATTATGGTGTTCATTAATTTTATTAACAATGATAAGCGCTGTTTTCATAATAATCATAGTAATGTCATTTGAAATGACAAGGTTGAAATTGCGTCGTTAATCCAAACATTTAGTCAACAATGGTTTTAAATTTCCCACTCAATATCTAAATTACACGCTTTTTGTATAAATTACACGTCTATTAAATGTATAGTTATATATATTGGAAATGTTTAAATTTAAGCTGTGTATAAATATAAAGCTAAAAGCAAGCAGGCTTCCGATCGGGCTACATCACGGTGGATCACCTGCAAAGGATTAAACAGGTCATGGAGAAAATGAAGAAATTTAATCTACCGTTGTATATAGCCTATGTTGATTATACCAAAAGCCTTTGACTCCGTGGAACACCAAAGTATGATCCAGGTTACTATCAAGAAGACAAGGGGTTGAACGAAAATACATAAGGCTGCTGGCCAAGCTGTACAGCTAATCATATGCCAAGGTAGCAACAGATAAGGAAGGGCAACCCTTCAAATTAGGTAGAGGGGTATGGCAAGGAGACCGAATTTTCCCGAAACTTTTCACAAGCATATTAGAGGAAATATTCCGAAAAATAAAATGATGAAACAGATTTGGAATTAACATAAATGTTTACAGACTCAAGAACCTAAGATTTGCAGACATAGTCCTATTTGCTAGATCAGCAGACAGCTTTCAAAGAATTCCACAAAATCTCAACAAGCACAGCAAAACTGCCGATCTATCTATGAATATGGAGAAAACACAAATCATGACAAACAGTCAAGTAACACCCGTTAGAATCAACTCAACAACACTAAAATACGTAACAGAATATGTGTACTTAGGACAAACAGTTGCATTCCAGCATCATATGGGCAAAGAAATCAACAGAAGAATTTCCTCAGCATGGAGAGCATTCTGGTCATTGAAATCCATACTGACGGACAATACTTTGAGCCGAAAAATGAGATTAGATGTGCTGGACCCAAGCATATTGCCAATACTTAATAGTATTATATAGTAGTTAGGCACCCAATATTATGGGTGCCAAACTTGGAGCCAAACAGAAATGGAAAAGAATAATATTAGCATCTGCCAAAGTAAAATGGAGCGGAAAGTACTAGAGATATCCCTCATGAATAAAATATCATCTGTGTAATAAGGAAAGATGTCAGGACTAAACGACGTGGCTCAAGGTGCAATCAGCCTGAAGAGGAAATGGGACGGACATGTAGCAAGGCTACCAAGCAGCAGATGGAGACATACAGCTACCACATGGGATCCAATATCGCGTCAATGAGGAGAATGATCGTCAGTGCTAAACATTACTATCAGCAAAAGCAATATTATATTATAAAATTAAAAGCACTTTCACAATTAACGTATTGTGTTTGTTTCACTCATTTCACACCGTAACTTACAACACACGTAATCCAGAGGGAGGTCACGGGTTCAAATCCCTTAGACCGGTTATCCTGGCCGGTTTGTGGTTTCCTCTGGTCCGTTAGGTGAATGCTGAGACGAAGTTTTCCTTTCCACGAAACAAGTCAACCTTTCTCACACTCACGGAACGCAATTTCCCACCTATGCCCATAAACACAAATTGACAGGGTTTTGTCTAATGATCGCAGGATGTAAATGTTAGAAACATTCCCGCTTATGAAGCAATTCGCTAAAGTGTTTCTCAGATGTCCTTTCACGGGACATAACGGAAGTGGCTCCATCTTGCACCTGCAACGCCTGTTAATCTATCAACATTCTAAAGTAGTGCTGTCCATAAGCTCTTGTCCAGCCTCAAAGAGCGAAGTCCAATAATAAAAAGTGATGTGAAACGACATCAAACAGTAAGTTTCTCATCGTATATTCCTTGTGGAATGGCAGCAAACGGTTTGCGTATCGACGTGGGTGTTGACACCTCCGGGGAGCTGAAACGGCGAGTCATATACCCAAAAATGTTCATGTATCCGTAGGTCCGGAAATATTGGATTCGCGTTATTTTTCGTAAAACTAAGTTGATAGTTGACTAAACCTATAGATGTCTCAAGAACAAACAACATTCAATTTTTTAAGTTTGTAGCTTCGGCTTGGATATTCCCACGGGAACACACACAAACACACACACACACACACACACACACACACACACACTGCTGAGAAGTTCATCTACTATCGCCTCAAAACGAATTTTCATTGAATACTTTATATTCTGAATTTGAATTTTATACTATTTGTAAAATGGTCTTTTGTACAATTAGAAAGTCTTTTTCTACTATAACGGTGCTCAAACATTGCCAGGAGCGAAGAGACAGAGCGAAATCTCCTCCTTCCGCTCACTGCGAAAGAATGAGGGGCTCATGCATCCTTAATGTTTAGAAACGTCTTTCGTGATTAATGAAAAG
>CM060846.1:68210000-68275000 GCA_030762175.1 Metallyticus violacea | reverse complement strand
ATGTATTTGCACTTATAGCATGGATATAGAAAAATATTAGAAATTCTGTAAATAAAGATGTTAACATTCCCAGATAGCCAAGCAGTGTTAAAAACGCTTGAGTCTCTTGCGGACAAATCCAAATTGGTTTGGAACGCTTAGGCATTACTGGTAGATCACAGTTCTGTAGAACTAGAATCAACACTATAGGGTAAGCTAGGACGAGACAGACGACCAAAAGAAAGAGTGCCGGGAATCTACTGAAGGACGTAAGCATTCAAACACTACGTAAACAAACGCAGTAAAATGAGAACGAGTGGGTGAAGCGCTTGTCATCGCTTGAGGGGAAAATGTAAGCTTAGCTAATTTAATAGGTCGCTCTTTTGGAATTCATGTTCGTGAATTAAACAACCATTCTCAAGTCTCCCTAAGATTCCTATGCCCTTCTAGAAAGGTACGGAAATGCTGGAAACTAATGAAAGGGAATATACAATGGATCCTAGAGATTAAAATGTAAAGGTCATTAATTGAACCTTCCTTTGCCTGCACTACAAGAAATTAGGCAGCACTGTGAGAGATGTTAGTATGTTCGTAGAAACTTCGGCATACTGTAGCGATAAAAAACAAAGCTTCAAAGCCTTGGCATCATTAAAAATTTCCATATCCAAACACTACCTTTGCAAACATTGCATAATCACAATGTAAAAGCGGGTGATGTACAAAATGCTCCTGAGCTATGGAGATAAATTTGGAAAATTATTCGTGACAGAACAAGGAGCAAACATTGCTGTCCTCTGCTAACAAACACATGTATTAAGAGGTAAAAGGCAAAGTGCTGTTTACGATACTTCAGCAATCCTATCGTTGAAGTGGAACATATAGCACATGTGTGTTTGCAATTACTGATCCGAGATGCCAGTGTGTTGTGTGGAGCGGTTAGAAGAGCCCTTTATTAATATCGGAAACATGTGGGGATGATATTCAAATATAGACAAGCCAATAGGAATGATCGATACCAGGAAACGTATTCCCACAGAGAGCTACCGCATCATAATATATTTGCAGTAACGGAATCATCACCTGCACTTGACCCAGTATGCATAAGGTGAATGGCCACTCGAGGAATGAGCAGCTGACCTGGAATGTATGCTCCAAGCATATGAGCTATAAGCTATAAGACTGTATGTACATGTGCAAGGTCCCTCGCCAACTAAGGGGTTATGTTATTATTTCCTACTGGAGTTTCTTCCTCAGGGACGGAGCAGCCTTCGGTAGAGATTGCATTCACCTATGGACTGAGGAGTCTCTATGGAAAGTTCCAAACCTGCCTTCCAACATTTCTCAAATTTTGGGGCTTGAAGTCTCACCTGAGTGGGCCAGTCGTTCTTTCACATATCTCATTGTCACACTGTATTTGCAGGTTTTGAGGGACACACTGCTCTTCCTGCTTGGCAATAAGATGAACCATATGGCTACTACATGATTTAGCCTCAGCTCACTTCTACCTTGCCGTTTGCAGAAGAACCGATCGAGAAGGCTCTATCGTATGATCTGTCCAGTTGCAATGAATTTTACTTGTTGGGGCATTTGAAAAATTGTCATGTACTGGATCAATTTCTGATGTACAAACTCTGGGATGGCGTGCATATTTCCTAATGGTATTCGATATGGGAGTGTATTCGAAAGAATCCATCAACTCATTATGAACCTTAATAGGCACTTACACTGAGGCTCGTGGTCTGGAATTCGGTCAATATGTATATATGGAATTTCGTTTTTCAACGCAATGAATTAGATGTAATGTAATGAAGTCTGTACTATGCAAAATGCACCATTTTCGAACTTAAGTCTATATATGACCACTATTGCTCCTTGTTTTAGCGGGAATTATAAACTAATATCCTTCAAAGCTAGAAATAGATCTATCTAAATCTTAATAATGTTTATTGCTTTATACCTTCAGAATTGCGTTCTAATATCATAAATGAATATAATACCTGATATATATATAAGAAATAACAACAATCTTAATATAAAACATTAAATTATTTAAAGTTTTAACGCCCAATTCTTCAATTCTAAAAAATCAAAAAACCCATTGCACAAAACTTGATTTTTTTTTTAAGTTAAAGGTATTATTAAGTAGAAAATTGATAAGGTTCTCATTCAATTCTCCTTAAATTTTTCCCGTAGCTTGGAACCAACTGTCCTATTAAAGATCATACATATAATATTAAAACAAATACAAGAATTCCTTAAGACTGGAGTTTGCATCCTCTCTTTTTGCAATGTAGTAAATTTTGATGGAGATAAAATAGCAAACACGTAGTTCTACTGCAGCTTACTCATTCCGTAGATCATTAAACGTGTAATTAGATTTTAATATAGGAAACAGTCACCATGATCCTAAATATTAAATATATTAATCCAAATAAAATACTAATAGAAAGCATTTTAACTCATAAAATTAACAAAAAGCGTTAAAATAACCACCACCTAACACAGATTACTTTTCATTTCATTTTTCCGCCAGTATTCCTTCATTATCTGGCTCGCCCTGGTCTTGGCCGGTGTTTTGTGGATCACTCATAATAAATGTAAACTGGAGATTGTGAAAGTGAAAAAGAGAACTAATGGTAATTTATATTCTAGCTTTTCCTTTCTAACCTTGAACCTAATTTTGATACAAAGTCGAATGCTTAATTCTTTTTGATAAGTTTTCTCAGACATACATATACACGATATAACAAAAGGTATGTCAAAGTTTTGGGGAAACAATCCTTGCATATAAAGCGTGCAAGTATGTTATAAGAACATGAATCCGAAAACGCTATATTTCCTTTTTACAGCCCTTTGTCTACTGCACTTACAGGGTGTGATATATAAGCTTAAATGCCAGTATACCTGTCCTGTATCAATAACTCCACAACAGAAGTGTCGCTTAATACACACAGTAGCTTTTACCTCTGGTTAAAGGAGGTGGGGATATAACTACTCCAACTTCAAGCTTTGTTGCGGTCGTTCTGTACAATGCAGTCCGCTTGTTGTGCTACTCATTTCATTGCTTAAGGTATCACCCAGCACGTAGTGTCAGTTGTGTGTGTTTACGGACCCCGTTCCACGTACAGTAAAATGAGGTATTTAAATGCGGTGTTGGTAGATGTTCATATGTTCTGTGGATTAGTCAAAGATGTAGAGAGTCTTCGTGCTCGTATTCTGCAAAGCTGCCAGACAATACGAGATACTCTAGGGAATCATCAGCGCATCAGGAAGTCCATGTGACAGTAGGTTGATGGATATATTCCTGATAAACATTTTGAACATTTGAAACTTTCATATGATTTTCTATTTCCAACAGTTCTGTTTTTTAATATTTTGCTATGTGGTAAAGATGTAGAAAAAGGGCTCTAACAAGGAAATGAAGCAAATCTAGATCCATATTCATATTCTATTTTCTTTATCCTGCTTATGTGAGAAATGTTTCCCCAAAGTATTGAGATACCTTTTTGTTACAGTTGCATTAGCTGAGGTGTTCCTCTTGAAAATATTTTGAAAGCATTTTGGGAAATATAGACGTTTGTTGTCCATCTTGATATTATTTTGGAAAACTGGATATTTTATTCAGTACATGGCAAACATTGTACTTTTAAACTTAAAATGAATATTCAGGTTTTACAAATGTTTCGTGATTGTAGCCGCTACAAAATGTTGTATGATTTATCAGAGTATAACTGCACATTAAACCCAAACTCTGTAGTATAAGATAAAAGCTTTTAACAAAAAATACCACAGCAATCAGAAGGAGTAAATTAAAAAAAAAAATCGTTTGTAGGGCATTTAACGCACTCAAACAAAATTATTTTAATATAATCATTTGCTGAGCAATTTTGGTGACGTTGAAAAAACTACAAATGTAAATTTGTACAAAAATTTGACAAATTTCGGCCAAAATTATTTGCTTGGTAAATGTCAAACAGGCGTACATTAAACTGAGTATCTGGACGCGCTTTCTCAAGAATGAGTAATGAAGAGTAAAACAGCTAATGACTTTATTACTATATCTGTGAAATACACGTAGAATTACTTAACAATAATAGGAAAAATATAAGATAAAAAGAAACGAACTATTTTCAAGCGAAGAATGTGCTTGGCAGAAGATAGACAAGAACTCAAGGAGATACATGTAGGTAAATTTTCCGCGTTCCTGGTGATGTTATCCACGTCAGCTGAAGTTACTCGCTTGACAGCTCATGTTAACAGATACTTATCAAAGTTGTGTTCCGGAATGCAAGATCAGCGTACATCATAAACTAACGACGGCGTGTATCGCGCACTTTCGCGAAATAAACACGTCAGTACCTTATGTAGCTCAATGACGTGCCTTGATCCTTAAAGCAACTCATCCATAGTCCGAATGGGCTTAGATCAATTAGGTCCATTAAAATATCTGTGATCAAATTTATACTCGCAGTACAATACAAATAGGTTAGATAAAGGAAAGTGACATTATTTGTGAATTTATCAAAGACTTTTGGTTGTGCTAATCGCTGTTTACTATTGGATAAAGTAGAAAACTTTATGGAATAAGGGTTTTTGTGAAAATATTCTGATAAATAGAGTCCAGTAGATAGATACAATTTTAGAAGCAATATTACAAAAATAAGATCTAAAGAAGGAATTGTTAAGAATGGGTTCCACAAGATTGAATCTTAGGATCATTATTGTTTATTTTAATATGTTATGGTCAAAGTACAAATATGCTATTGTGCATAATTGTTCAAATAGACAAGTAACTGCTAGAAATCCTTTTGGAGTTTACTAACGTTAAAGGAAATTGGTTAACAGTCACAATTCGCTTTGGTGATTTTTGGAAATGTACAGTTGTGCATGTTAGTTTATATTTTCTTCCGCTAAACGGCGCTGTATTGCACTAGTATCTGTACAGGGTAACAGCTGATTAGACTACTGTTGATGTACTTTTAGTTCTATTTGAATTTGTGAAACTGAACATTTTATTCATAGATAATTGTTCGTCAATGAATTGTTCATCTAAGAATTAGCAGCCTTACTTATCAACTAATATTTGCTTGTTCATTTCCTTGTGTAATTCACTTGAATTACAAAAGAAATGTTCCTGCTTAAAGCTATGAAACTTCATTGTATATCTTCCAATAAAATTTTATTTTATTTTATTAATTGTTTCTTTGTATTTTCTTAAAACATTTAATCGACACTCACCTTGATTTCAAAAAAAAAAAAAAAAAAAAAAATTACTTGGAATTTTCAATATATGGTACCACACTGCCATAACCTAAAAGATGTAAGTCAAAGTAGATGCTAATTAAAAATGCTACAACTGCCCAAAAAATATCATATTATAAAATATTGACGTTTAAAATAATCCGTATAACCTTTACATAAGCCAGAAGCAATGCAAATGTTAAGCTTTGGAGGAAAAACCGACTGAAATACGTAGGGCAACATTTTCCGCAATGTGTACATTTGCCAGTAAATGTGAACAATTTATGACGAAAGTGGGAAAATATACAATTTCTTTCTGTTGTCTTTCTTTCCTTGTTTACCAAGCAACCAGGCAAGTGTTTGTAATAACCTTTACTGTATTTCCCACTGTGACTTCAACATGCATAATTGATATGCGTTCCTACAAAATGTGTACGATTATAAGCTATGCAGATGACACGACAATGTACTCTACTGCAGAGTTTGCAGTCCAATATAATCTATGATTACATCAGTTAAATTAAACTTATCAATAGTCCAGACAAAACAAGCTTAATCAAATGTGAATTGAAATGAGAGAATAAAAACATATTTCATACATAAAGTATCAAAAGCTGTCGTTGTCATGGAAGAGATTAACTTAAATGTCTTGGAACGTAAATTGTGAAATTTATGTATTGGAATAGTCAAGTTGGCGATGTTTGTAATAGGCTAATATTTTACAATTAATTGCCTACAAATAAAAAAAAATTGGAGGATCATTGGATTAAGCATAAAATGAGGCAACGCTCACTGAATATGTTTCTACATGGTATTAAACAATATTTTAATGTATCTACCTAATTTGAAAGCTTAAACATTATCCACAGTGCTGCATTAGACAGTCTGCTATCTATTTTGGACAATGGCAACGAACATGTGAAAAGAACTGAGGCACTAGAAGCGACTTTCAAGAACGTTTGCAGGATACATATTCCTACATCAATTAAAAAACGGGGAAAATTAGAGAAGAATTATCATTTAAACCGTTGCAAAATACAGAAACGGGTGTTGTTAGCCTATACAAGCCACATAGACTGTCCAGACAAATGTTGCAATTTTAGTCAAGAGGAAAAGGATTAGGCATAAATGTAGAGAAAACTCTGGAGGAACAAAATTACGTTACATGTAATATAAGACTTTGTCCTTGAAAAGAAGAAAAATGCAGACCTTGAACAAGAAGAAGCAGAAAGTGAAGAGTTGCTGATTGTAAAGGTTGGGATAAATCTGTTAAATCCTAAGGGAAGGGTGCGGAAGTTGAATATGCCTCCATTTTGCAATGTAGACTATTTTTTTCATATTAAATAACAAGCTGCCTTATTTGCCGTTATTTTCAATTTTTTTTATTTTTCCTGTCTAACGTCACATTTTTGGAATAAAGCTTCAATAAAAATGTTTTGTGAAAAATAATATAAAAGGAAATGCAACTCATAATTGTATTTTTTGTAACTTAGCTGCTATATTTTGATGTTGTAAATAAAGATTATTACATAATATTACCTGTTTTAACTGGATTGAATTATGAAGAAATTTGTTTTTGGAAATATTTCGGGTTTACTGTTATAATGTCCAATGGGCACGCCTAAGCCGTCACTTGTATTTTCTCGCTGCCAAGTATGTGCACGCATCCCTATACAAAATTCCAACTTTAGTACGGTGGGAGTTTTGAAAGGTGTTTGAACTATATTTGCACAGCTTATACTGCATTAAGACCACTGATGAATATGAGCGGATAATTTATCCAATCTGTGAAGAGGGGAAATCATGGACACACATTCTGACTGAATGTAAAGGTACGGAAGAATGGAGGAAAAAGTATCTACCGCACTCCTTTACAGAATCGAACAGAGGAAGACGGTCATGCTAGACTTTGCTGGCAGCCAAGGAAGGAGAGGAGAGGTGGTAAATTTCTGATGAAAGTGGGACAGTTCAGGTCTGAAAAGGTTGCTAACCCGGAGGTAGTTGAGGGTTAACAAGTTTACTGAATCCAGCTGTGAATTCAGAAATCTATAAGAATTTCTTTATATTTCATATGTATTTTTAATATTTAAAAATATTATTCTGATATTTCTTATTTTATTCTATTTTATTTATTTGTGTATTCTCATTTGTAATAAATACACTCCTACTACTACAAATATTTATTTGCTAATGCTGCGCAATAATGTTATTTCTGTTTCGAGGGATCGCATTATAGCCTCATATTGTCTCTTATTACACTTAGTTCCAACTTTGGAACTTGATAGGCAAAGTTTATATCATCATTCCTTGTTATCTAATTCATATTAGATTAGGTTAACTATGTGATGTTAGATCATGTTAGCTTAGCTTCGTTAACTTTTGCGTACTTTGTTACCTTACTCAAGGTTAGGATATGTTAGCTTCTTTAATTTTATCGTACACTGTTATCTTAGTTCAGGCTAGTTGTGTGACAGATTATGTTAGCTTTGTTTCATCTCCTTAAGTTAGCTTAGGCTGAAATAGATGAGCTTCGTTATGTTAAATTGCTTTTGGTGATAAACATTGAAGGTACCTGTGCGTGTGTACACAACACGTCACTGATGTGCAGCTTCTTTACTCTGGAGATTTCCCTAGATTTGGAGTCGTTAGACTGTCAGTACTCCGTGTTGGTAATCCTGTGATATGCACAAATGCGACGGGTCGTCAACCGTTATTTGCGTCTATTGAAATATCCCTGCATTTTCTTACTATTTTCTGTTTTTCTTGTTGTATAGGGTCTGAAAAGTTTCTAACATAACTAATTACTGAACGTAACTATTATCTTGGATTATTTAGCAAATACAGAACATACAAACCTCTTATGCGTGTGATTTTAAGTTAGCTTTGTCTTATGCACAATTTTTTGCCCTTTTCTTTAATAATAAACTAAATTTGTTATTTATTCACATTACATTACATTAATTTCGGTCATTAATGAACATACTGTGCGTAATAAATTTTTTTCATCGCGTAGTTCAACTGACTGACTGAAAATTATCTGGAAGAATTCTGAATGTGTACGTTTAGCTAATGCAAACAATGGAATTCAGATATAAGACTTCGTATATTCGGATCTTTGCACTGTAGCGAATAAGCTAAAGGGAGAGTTAGGAAATTTCATTTAATTGTATGGACAGAGAAAGAATTTTCGGTTTTTTAGATTTGCTCAAGAGATGAGACGAGGGACGTTCAAGCCGGATAGAAAAGAGGTCCTTAATAACGTTTCCAGACATAGCACTGCGTAAACAGTAGAGTCTCCGCTTAAATATGCAAGAAAATTGAGTCTCTCTGAAATACCGTTCTCACAGAACTTGTACAAAGCGCAAGCCATCACCACACCGCACATAGCCTCATTTCGCCTCACCTGACACTAGCATCCTGCAGCATTACCATCGGAATGAAATGAGTTGAAGTGAGACAGCGGAAAATTCGTGGAAAGAAAAGTTTCATTCCAGCATTCACATAATCGATCGAGGAAAACCAAGAAAAAAACCCAAGCTCAACATGAATGGCTACCAAGAGTTATCGCCTGGGCTATTCCACTCGGTAAGAGCTGGAAAAACGATCCTTGTTGACCATCATATTGTCCTGGACGTCTAAAATAGGTAAACATCTGGGTTTATAAAAACTGCAAATCAATTGCTTGCCAGGAAAATAACTTTACCACCGATATTTATACCATTATCAAACTTTCTTCCTACCACACCCTTAGCATGAACTCCATTATTCCCGTCTTTTCACTAACAGCAAATCTTCTTAGCGGTCATTTTGCGATAAAACTTTTATGTTAAAAAGTACGAACTTAAGAGTAAGTGGAGCAGTTTTTCCATAGTATCAAATCATTAATCAGATATTTTGTTAGTTTTAAGAGTGCTTTAGAAGCGCGTGACTGTGTGCTACTCCAAAGGAAACTGTAGTACTGATTCATAAATAATCCTCTTTCCGATAAGGGTATTATGTGCAGTAGCAGAGCTCTCTATGCCTACAGCTTAGGAGTTAAGAGCATCTGTTTCCCAGATAATGGGCCCAGGTTGGGCAATTTGCCTCACTAATATTTTAATATTTCCAACTTTTTCTTGCCTTAAAAGGAATGCCAGATATCGTTCGCAAAATTAATTTGTTTAGTTCATCATTTTGATTTCCTTGAGCAGAAAACTTAGTTTTGTGATCTAGGATATTTGCCACTGCGCTTTCCGATGAGTAGATTGAAGAGCAGAAGAGGAAGAAAGTGAAGTTCTGTACATCTTTTAGCAATACACCAGGATTTGTTACTTTCTCCTCTCTGAAGACTCCTAATCGAACGTTATATTGTCACGCCTATGTCACTTGCTAATCTATAAATCAGCACTGCGTCGAAATAAATGTGACAATATTGTTAAGCTTCATATGCATCTTACTGAAATGTTTCTTTATGTTTAGTTAAACCCACGTGAGGCGAGTAGAACTATTGAAAGAACAAATTCGATTTCTCCGGCAAAGTCGTTAATATTTGAGAAATTTTACAGTATTAAACACTGATTATGATAATAATTATTACTCAACTGAAAATCGTTATTCTTTATCAATGAATGAAAGATAATTTAAGTAAATTAACATAAATTATTTCTAGGAACTATAGTGACACAGAAACAAACTTGTCAATTCGCAATAATAGCAAGAATTAAACATTACTTAATTCGTCAACATTGATAAATAGTTTACAAACATGTGCTTGCTAATATTCAGTAATAATTAGTTAAGGCATAAATAAAAATAACTATGTAAGTTCCCTGTGCATTTATTTTACAAAAAATTTAAAATCTCTTTAATACCACTAGAGATGAATTCTCGATACCCTCGATTCCTCTATAGTTCTATACAATCAATATTCGAGAGGTATTCACATCAAGCGATACCCCTATGAGTGATCTCGATACTTTTTCGATAATTTCATATTACTACAATTTTAATTACTATTATTACTAGCAGAACATTTTAGAAGTGATCACAATAAATCTTGTCTCATTCATAAGCTGGTACTAAGAAATAAAGCTTCTAAGCTAGAACGCCGATCCCATAATAAAAACAGCCCAATTCCTGACATTTCTCCACATGTTCTAGCAACACTATGTTTGAGCTACAAATTTCTGTAAAAGTGACATACCAGGGTAATAAAAGGTGCTGAATGGCAGTTTGAAGTAGATATTTTCTAAGGTTCTTTGCATAAATTTCTAGAATGTTTTCAATTTTCGCATATGTGGATGTAGCCTGTTCGTCACAAAATAAGTTCAGTTCTGTGTATGACTAGTAATAAAAGAGTTTTGGTAAGTATATCGTGTGGCCTGTTAAGCTGTGTAACTTATTGTAACAAATCGTGTTACAGCATGAAAGCTGTTTTTACGTAATACCTAGTGACAGAGGCCAATGCATTTCATTGTTTGCCTTTCCCGGATATTATGAGTGAAGTTTTGAACGGGAACACCGCCTCCGTGAACTAGTGGTAGCGTTTGCAACTGCCAATCCGGAGATCCTGGCTTCGATTCCTCATCAGGTCTAGTTGTATGAGTAAGGACTTTTGTCCCCCTCCTTACCTCATGGTGGTAAATGCTTTAAGGCACCAAGGACTCCGAGCTCATTTGCGCCATCATTAATTCATTTCATTCATTCGTACAGACTTGTGTTTAGTATCCATAGGTTTAAAGATCACCTGGTGCATGAGGACTTGGCCGTATCATCTTCACGATCACTGGGGCAGTGTGGCAACTCCCTATGACGTTCCCGTCTCGGAAGTCCGCAATATTACTTCCATGCTAGGTATATAGCTCACAAGTACCTGAAACAATGGGCTGGTATTGGACAAAATTAAATTTCAATTAGATCCTGAGTGTGAATATCTCATTTGCCGAATTTATAAATGAATATTTTAGCCAGATGGAAACACTGGTGCAACACTAGCAACTTAATAAGTCACTTTTGCACATAAAAAAGTTTTTACTGAGCATCCCATCTCGGCGAGTAAGGAAACTCAGATGTATTTGTTTGATATATAAATACCCTCAATATGATAAAATGAGAATTTTTGTATTGCATTTTAAATAAGAAAAAATACAACATCAAAGTATCGAGTATATGTGTGTGTGTGTGTGTGTGTGTGTGTGTAGGTAGGTTGGTGGGTATCTCTAAACTCTACGCAATGTCACTTATTTTGGACTGAAATTATTTTCAGGTAATAGTTTAGCAGGTGAAAGTTTACTTATACTGTTATTGTATGAAAATGTGAAATATTCTCAATGAGATAGCGTGCACAAAAACGTGATTCTGAGAGGGTAACTGAAAAACGAGGATCTTAAACAGTCTACCAGAGTCAGATTGGCGAGAAAATACGTTAGTAATTGCATCTCATGTATCTCTGTATGTATAAACCAAGAGGTTGTAGGTACCCATTGCACAGTATTTGCATAACACGTTAAATTTCAGCTTCATATCAAAATCAAACATGGAAAAAAGGTTCCAAACTCCTGTAGAGGTTAGAAAAATCGCAACAATAAAACCTGTTGAGATTAGAGCAAACAAAGAAGAGAGTAACAATAAACAGGATACCTGGGTGATTTGAAGTGCAAGGAAATTCGTTAACAGTTGACCGAACAAGTCAGATTGGATACCAACTCGCCATTCTTCAATAGCAGGCAACTTTTGCGATCAATTTTGACAGATGCCGACCACAGGAGAGGAAGTTGGTAGCGTGTGGTTGGTACACATGCGCATGGCTGACCACCGCATGGATTACTAAGTATTAAATCCTATTAGCGCTCGCCATAGAGCCTCGCTCCATTCTAATGGCCCCCCTCAAAATTGTTTCGCCGTTTAAAGTTGATGGAAACAAGTTAAAATCTCATTTTCGGGAAAAGGAACAGCCTTCCGGCTTTTCGTTAATTATACATGAAACCCGTGTTTTCCTGTCCGGCATTAGACCTTCGCGTTTACCTGGATAATCTGGCAGTGAGACTTCCTGCTTGGGTGGTCAGAGAACACGACTTAGTCCTATATTGTCAAGCATTTAATCTCTAAATTCGAGTTTAATTTAGCGGCGCATAAGTTATCTTTGCACGTATAAAATGTGCGAAATTGTTATGTACATTGTTTTGATGGTAATTCGTTTTAGTTTGCCATTGATGTTAAGAATGTAAAATAATGCTACTGGAGCCGTTCAATAAAAGTTGATCATAATTTTTATAGGTATAATTTCTCGCGCTTTAAAATATTTTGTAAGTTTAAGCTTAATGTACGTGTTGAACTAATTTCATTGTTGTCACTTGTGGTTCCCGCCTGTGGCAGTGTGCAAGGTCAGTTTTAGATACAGCAAAATGGAGGTGACACACGACGAACAATATGTTGCTTTCAAATTGTGTTTTCGTCTGAACAAATTTTCAACTGAGACCTATGCAATATTACAGGAGGCATACGGAGCGTTTGTTGATCTCTACAGCACTACTTGAAGGTGGCTCAATTTTTTTTTTAAGAGAGGAGGCAACCAGTTTCAAAGTAAGATGCACTCTACTCTCCAATTTGCGCCATAAAGAAAAAAAAAACATTAATACTGCTGCTGCTTGATCGTCGAATAGCACTAAGAACATTTCCAAAAATTCTGAAATCTTCATTGGGTGCTACCCACACGTTGGTATCTGATAAGTTGCACATGAGACGTGTTTGTGCTCGGTGGTTCCAAGACTGCTGATTCCTGAACAAAATGCGGCTTTTCTTACGAAGGTAATCATTGGCGATGAAACTTAGCTACATCATTTTGATCCCAAGAGCACACAGCAAAAGTTGTTATTACTGCTGTGAAAGTTATTGCAATCTCATTTATTGACTTACCAGCGTGTCATACCTGCACACACAGCTGTATCTGGGTGTTACTACAGATATATCCTGAAAACTCTGCAAGACCATATAAGCGTAAAAGACCTCATTAATGCACAGCCGCACATCGCAAATATAGTAGCTTGATATCTCATAAAAATCTATGTGGAGTATGTCCCTCATCCTCCTTATAGTCCAGATTTAGCTGCCTGTAACTTTTTGCTATTCCTCAAATTGAAGAAACACTATAATGGAAGTCATTTCCATCATCAGAAGCAGTGGTGAGGGCTGGGAGGCAATCTGAAGGACCGGTTAAAAAGTTATTTCTGGCATGTCCTCTAAAACTGACGGTGGGATATCTGCATTGCATCCAACGGGTACTACTTTGAGAAATATTATCAAAATTATGAGTTTAATTAAGGTATGTTGCCACAAAACTTATGATCATTCCTTGTTGAACAACCCTCTTAAATTGTCATTTACACTATGGAATACCGGATGTTTATTACTACTCAGCAATTATTTCAAAGGTAATAGAGCGATCTTACAAAGGAATCTCATGACGTGGAAATATGAGACTTGATGCAAAAGAAGGGCACTGGCGTAAAGTAAAAGTGCAAAGCTTCCGTATTCGAAAGGGTGCGTAAACTGACGGTGCAATGTTACAATAATAAATGCTTTGTCAAATACATGAACCATTTTAAAATGTTTCAAATACAGAATGATGATAACAGAAAGATTGATTAAAGTGAGTCGTGACTGCAGTTATCATCAACACTGTCGAAGCAGAAAGCATAGGAACTAGTTCTTCGTCAATGAGCAAGCGATTGAAGAGCGATGAAATGATACGATTCCTATCTAGTAGTCAGGAGCGGAAAATAATGTTAAATCAGTAAAAAGTATCCTATCAATATTTGCATTGATTTTATTTGAAGAATCTGATACTGTTGACTTTTATATCGCCATTTATCCTTCAAAGTTGTCATATGGTTCCAAAAGAAGGCCAACAACGGCTTTGAAATTTGCAGCCCTCGGTCTTAGATGTACGATGAACATCTAAGTATATAACAGAAAAACAATCATAAAGCGTTTTACAATACTTTTTGAGGTGGGAGTGGTCTTGGTAGCTATAGCTGTTTGCAGGTTTCGTTGATTTGTTTTATTTACGGACGCTCTTGAACATCTCAGGTCATCAGCGTCCCATTCAATCTTGGGCCTGAAAAGCCCGATAAATTTTGCTCAGAGACCTCTTCTTTCAGGTTCGAGGTTCTTTTACATGCCGTAAATGTAAGCCACAGGACCCACGACTTTACTTCCCTTCCGACGGAAACCATACTTAGGATTTTTACGTCGATCCTGGCCGGGATTGAATCCACGATCCTGGGTTTAGAAGGCAAGTATAGTTATCATTACACCACCAGAACCGAATTGTACGTTTCGAATTGAAGGAGGACCTAATGGTGATGACAATAGGCAACAGTTTTATCTCCCCTGAAACTTCACATATACCAACAACCATCGCTCTAAAATTCATATTCACGCCCTATTTTCTACTCCCTTGTTAGACAAGCTATTTGAGATAGGGAATCTATGATCTACAAGAAAAAATATCAGAGTGATAAAGAGGTTGAACTTAGATGCTGAAAATTTAATGTTAAAACGAAATGGAATAAATTTTCTTAGAATGTCTTAAAACCTGAATTTCCATAGTCTATCATTATCAAGATTAAGTTCTATAAAATGTTTAAAATGGCATACGAATCATAAAAAGTACGGCAATGTATAAAGATTTATCTGTTATGTAGCTCAGTCTAGAGGGAGCTATTCACTTGACCGTATGACCTATTGGATTAAGCGACAGACTATTTTTTTCAAAGATCGCCGATTCAAGTGTTGCAGGTTAAATTATTTATGTATGCCCATACATTAAAAAATAGTAATAATCAAAATTCAAGCTTGATAATAATAACAATTCCCTTTAAATTGATGTCAATATAACCTCTAATGCGCCAAAGGAACATTTTCCACATCATCCTTCGTTATTGTGTGATATCATTTCAATGGAAATTTATTAGTTAGTGGCGCGCTGGTCCTTTGGTAACTTAATGCCATAACTTTGAAATCTGAACTGGCATACGATAGGTTCTCTATCTCAATTTGTTTGTCTAAGACCTCAAAAAAAATCATTGAAATGACTGCAGTGTAGTACATAACACCCTGTGAAATGAGTCTTTTGAGCTTTCAGATTTGTGATGAAAGACAATGCCAGAACAAATATATGCACGATTTATCTGTGGATTTTATTGCGTGATTGTAAATCATATAAAAAGTTAATATAAGAGGCCATTATATAAAAGTAATATTTACTCCAAGTATAAAATAAAATTATGCATTATAAAATATTTGAATAAGCAAATAGAATATAATATTTTAAAATTCACTTCCAGCAGCATAAAAGATTTGAAAAGAATTTTTGATCAGAGTAACGCTCATCGGACGTTCTTAACTTCTTTCCAGACCAGATTACTTGTTTCTGACATCAAGTAGAACCATGTAGAACACGAGATCAACAGACACACCAAATACTAGAAAACTTAGTACTTGGCACAAATTAACAAAATTTTATATTTTTTAATCTGGTGGTGCAATGCTGGACATTTTTTCTGTGCCCATTTAATTTTATAGGTCTTCTCCAATTCTCTTGGCCGTTCCAATCTGTTCCACCTTTCCCATATTAATTTGGATCGTCTACCAAGAAAAACCCATTCGTATATTGTCATTGGGAGTTCTTTATAGCACATCTGTGCGATTTTAACTTTTCATTTATTTTTGTAACATCTAATAATGACTTTTAAAACTGGTCTTCTATCAACGTTTGTTCTTCATCTACCTGTTTAAAGTTCATACAACTCCACCAAAAATCAAATTTCGTCTAGGGTACTTAATTTTGTTCTTCGTTTTAATTCTCAAGTTCTTCCTCCATTAGTCATCGTACGGGGTGCCCCTCCCCTCCCGTAAAAGGAAAGGCAAACGAAACATTTTAATAACACTTTGTACACAATGGTTACCTATCATGTAACTACAGAGACTTCGTTTGGAAGCGTGGCCGGCTTAACGGGAGTTTACCTGTCGTGCATTGTGCTGTTTCTAACCGGTTCTTTTCCTCACTCTACTTTCCCTCTTCTACGTATGCCGGATAATCAGTTGACATGAAGCTTGTGCTGTATAGAAGATGGAACATTGTGAGACCACAAGTTTGTGTGTTACGGTGTGTTAGTGCTGTTATAATGATAACAAGTCCGTATACTTTAGCACACAGAATCTTCATGTATGATTCCTACGTAACAACAAACTCTTGTAGGGAAGTGAAGCGGCTATTTATAAACAGATTTCCTGCTGTTCGTACGCCTCACAGAGAATTAGTTTGTAATCTCGGGAATAGATTTAGGGAAACGGGATCTGTTCGTGATATGAAACCGAAATTAAACTCAGTATTCTTACAGATGAAAAACTCGATGATATTGGAGAAAAGTTAAAACGAAGTCCAAAGAAATCTCTGAGAAAGCTTGCACAGGAATAAGAAATTTCTTAAAACCTCGGCATGGAATGCCACTAATCTTTTAAGTTAAAATCTTAAGATAACTGTAATTCAGGAAGTGCAACCACGCGATAATCTGAGTAGAGTCACTTTCTGCAATTGGGTGTTGGATAATGTTAATATTCGTTCTATTAACCCGCGTTAATATTTTTACGGACGAGACATGGTTTTATTTACATGGCCATGTAGCAACACAATATAATAGGTACTGGAGTGCACAAAATCCCAATCTTGTACACGAAATGCCATTGTATTGGTGTCTGGTGTGCTGCGAATGCTTACAGAATTTTAGGGGGTTTTAACAGGAGAAATTGCTGCATTTTCAGAAGAATAATTAATGAGTGTAAATGCAAAGTTTCTTAAAAGGTGTGAAAGAAGTGTGACGGCACAAGGACCTAATTTCCAACATATTCTATGACGAAGGTAAATGGATATTACTTATAGTTTGTATGAGAAATCTATGCGCTTGAATATAACGGGCTATGAATATCGGACTTCCCTGGCAAACAGTGTGCTTAGCGGTGCCTAGCAAATGCCCTTTAAGCCGGCCACGCGTCCAAACGAGGGCTGTGTATGCGTTCTACACGGTTTAGCATCCTAGTATCATAGCAAGATGTTGCTTCCCTGTTACACTGTGCAGAAGGTTTTCAATGTTTTCACGAAGTTTGTTTAGACATTGTTCCTTAAGTATCTCTCACAAAATCGTATCAGACAACAAAAAATAAGTAATTCGCGAAGGATATGGAATATCTGAATTTCTATACATAACTATTAGAGTAGGCGTCCATCCCCGTGACCAGTAAGGACGGACGGCCCATCTTGTTAAAACACTTGCTTGTGCATATCAAGTTTGCCCGGCGCACAAAATGTGTCCAATTCCCCTAAAAACGTTTAATAACCTGCTCCTTGTGCAGTTCTGGTGTGACGTTAATTCTGTTTTATCTCAATGAAACAAGGACCAATGACACAGCGGCCCCAAACTGTCACTTTCTGTGTACATATTCACCCGGTTTTTCCTAAAGGAGAAAATGACCACATTGGTCAGACCATTACCAGTTTTGTAAATACTGCGGGTCTTGATACACATTAAACACAATATTGGACTCGTGCTGTGAAGTAACTCCTGGAATAGCATGCATAACATTTTCTTTAATAAGAATTATTTTGCATACGATATTCAGTTACCTATTCTGAGGGGACCACTCTTTATTTCTTATAATGTCTGAATCATGATTTTTATACCTAATCTCACGAAAAAACATTTACTTTTCATATTCGTACTTTTCCTTTATTTACTCTCTTATTAAACTCTAGCTCACGATTTTCATCTGTATATACAGACACCACTTTTGGAAACTTGGCCGGCTTAACGGGGATATGCTTGACACCGAGCAACACGCTGCTTGCCAGGGAGTCGGATATTCATAGTTCCTTAAATTCAAGCGCATAGATTTCTACAGCATACCAACTTCAAGTATTTGTCATACAATGGCATTTCGTGTACCAGATCGGGTTTTTCTGTACTACAGTATCTATTGTTTTTGTCGCTACATGGCTATGTAAATAAAAGCATGCTCTGTCCTTTAAAAAAAAAGTAAACGCGGGTCAATAGGACGAATATTAACATTTCCAACATCCAATTGCAGATATTAACACTACTCGCATTATCGCGTGGTTGCAATTCCTGAACTGCAATTAATGTTTAGGGCTTTAATTTTAAAAGTTTAGAGGCATTCCAAGCCGAGGTTTGCGAAATTCCTCATTCCTGTGCAAGCTTTCTCAGAGATTTCTTTGCACTTCGTTATAACTTTTCTCCAATGTCATGAAGTTTTTTCTCCGTAAGAAAACGGCGTTTTACTTTCGGTTTCATATCAAGAACAGATCCCGTTTCCCTAAATCTATTCCCAAGATTACAAGCTGTTTCTCTGTGAGGCGTACAAATAGTAGGAAATCTGATATAAATTATAAATAGCCGTTTTGCTTCCCTACAAAGTTTGTTGTTACGAATGAATCATACATGAAGATTGTGTGTGCTAAAGTATACGAACTTATTATCATTATAACAGCACTAACACACTATAGCACTTTGATTTGATTTATTTACGGACGCTCTTTAACATCTCAGGCCATCAGCGTACCATTCAAATCAGCAACACAATAGCAGCAGCATCTACCAAGAGATCAGCGACTTGCGGATACAGAAAAGGTTATGTCTGTCCGTCAAGGAGGCACGCATGCACAACATTAAGCAGGGTAATAAAATATTTATTTGCTGTAAAACTTTAAAAGATAAAGAAACAGCTTTACGAGTGTACACTTGTTTCGTTCCCCTTATTAAGCTTTATTTGTTGCACTCGGTTCTCTTTCATTATGTGTATGTTTCGGAACAAGTACAGAGCCTTCATTGGACGTGTGTCCAGCTTAACGTGGATTTGTCTGCCCGGTTTCTAATCGGTTCTGTTCCCCATTCGATTTTTCCGCCGTGCTGACGCAAAATCTTTGTGTTGTATAGGAGTTGATTATTATGAGACCTCATGTTTCAGTGTTATAGTGTCGGTCCTGGTGATGTACTGATTACTTGCCTCCTAAACCCAAGATCGCCGGTTCGATCCCGGTCAGGGCTGATGTATTTTTTCGGGCGTAAAAATCCTAAGTATGCTTTCCTTCGGAAGGGAAGTAAAAACGTCGCTTTGACATAAATTTACCTGAAAATTAAATCAGATTTGGCATCACTGAGCTTAATATTGTTGTCATAGCGTTAGTGTTAACAAAGATTTAAAACATTAAGCATTGAAAATATTTAAGTTAAACAAGAAAAGTATTCCAACTGCGAGAGATGTCATTCATTTGTGGAGATAAAGATACAGCACGAGTCCAATATTGTGTTTAATGTGTATCAAGACCCGGAGTATCTATAAAACTGGTAATGGTCTGACCAAAGTGGTCATTTTCTCCGTTAGGAAAAACCCGGTGAATATGTACACCAGTTCATGGCCGGGTTTGAACCGCGATCTTGGGTTTAGGAGGCAAATATGGTTGCCACTATACCACCAGGACCGACTATAAACTTATGGCACTCAGTTTTCTTTCATTCTGTACATTTATTATATCGTTTTATTTTTTATTACCATTCCAAAACTAAGATTCTGGTTCATTTTCAACTAACGCGTTTTATATATTTTTTTTTAATTTGTCATTTCAAATAATTTCTCGTATTTTTTCCTAATGTTTGCTCTAAATCATTACAGCGTTCTGCTATCAGTAATTATTCATCAGTAGCTTGGTATGTTATAAATAGTCTTAAAATACGAAACAAGCTTTGATTAACCTTTTTCCTGGAACTGAGATTACAATTATCTATCCGCTTATTTATGTTACATTAACATGAAATGAAGTGTGTTAGATTTCGCTCAAGAAAACAACATTTTCACGTCTGTACATTTTCTTTCACTACACGTTTAATCCTAACATGGGTGCGGAAGTGAAAGTTATTGTTGAATAGTATTTAACGCCCGTTTTTACTACTGAGGTACCACAGGCGGAAGTGAAAGTAAAAATGTATTAATTAAGAACCCTCGGATATTCTTAAATTAATTAGAAACAAATATTTGCATAGTTTGTGCTCAATTTTTGACGTACCAAATTAAAAGTCGCAGAGAATTATCAGGGTAAACTTCTCTTGGTAGTGTTTTACTGTTTACACGAAAGGGATAACAATAGACACTCTAAACTCGGTGAGATGGCACGGGGTTATTAAACTTCACCTCGCAATTTACACATATACCAAAATGTATACATACGTTAAGCTAAGAAAAAACTGTGTAAACATAGCAAAACTGAATTCACACAAACAGAAAATGATGAGCACTTTTTATTTTCATTCTTTTCAGATCGTCCTTGTAAACGTGATTCTTTCCTTAATGTTTTTTTTTTTTTTTGTGTCAAATAAGTCGTTCTCTTTCATTTTCCTAGTAAGATAGTCTTAGACTTTACAGTTACAAAGTTGCTCAAAATTTCCACCATCGGCGTCGATACACTTCTGAGTACGTTGAACTACTGACTGAGCAACGTATGCGAAAGTGTCCTCAGCGATTGCAGCACATGCCGTTTCAATTTCTTCTCGAAGTGCTGCCAGTGTAGCTGGTTTTCTACGGTATACAACATCCTTAAGAGTAGAAGTCCAGCGGAGTTAGATCCGGACAAGGCCGTGGAAACTCAATCGGACCTTTTCGTCCTATCCAGTTCCTTGGAAGATGTCATCAAGGTACAAACGTACATCTCGGTGGTAATGTGGTGGTGCACCATCCTGTTGGAAGTACAATTCCTCATTCCCATATAGGGCATGAATGGCGGGTAAGACGAATGTGCGTTATAATGTTCAGGTACACTGGGCCAGTTACTCTTCCTTTAAAAAAGAATGGTCCAATTAGACCTCTAGATGACAACCCACACCAAATAATAATTCCATGTAAATAACAGCATTTTACAAAATAACACGCCGTTAGACACAGTTATATCGTTTAACTTAACTTGTGCCCCGTCGGACCAAACAACTTTCACTATGAAGGTCTCATCCTCTTCCACCTTGTTGCGAAACCACTCACAGTACTCCATTCTCCGATCAAGGTCATCTTCATTTAATGCATGCAAAAGTCTTGGGATGAAAACTTTCAACTTTGCTGTTTTAATATTACGATGTACGCTGCATCTACTAATTCCAGTGTCACGTGCACATTACTTTGTAGATTTCTGCGGTGAGTGCTCAAAACCTTCCTAAACCATAGCCAAGGACCCGGGGCTTGTTGCTGTGTGAGGTCTCCCAGATCTGCCCTTGTGAACAACAATGAATCTCAAATTGGTCTCGAATGCCTGCAATTGTTACTCGCGTTGGCGGTTCTGTTCTGTACACACGTCTCCATCGCCTTTGAACTTCAACAACATTCTCGGTTTTCCAATACCACTTTAAAATTGCTTTCCGCTGTTCAAACGATAATATTGGTTCCCTTTTCTTGTAGCAACGCTAGCATAACGTAATGTGAGTCAGATCTGTTTACAGAACATCATACGATAATCTTGACTTCATTTGTTCATTGTTGATTTACCTGTCACATAGCAACTCTATCATAATGTATGTGAGTCACATCTGTTTACAGATCATCATAATACACATTACTGTTATTTTTCGGTTCAATTTTGAAATATATTAAATAGATATCTACTTTGAGAGTGTGTATACATTTTTGGCACCCTCGGTATATTAATATTACATTATTACAGAATTCGAAAACTATACTGTAAGTGTGAGAAAACAGGAGGTAAGGACAAATATTTTTAAACATCTTTACCGTCCCCTGTAGTTTCTAAAAAGACCACGAACATAGCAAGTGTTATTATTATGATATTCTGAGAAAGCTTGTTGTATGCCTTCCAGGGAAACATGTTGATACCAGCTCCCAGAGTTATTCCTTGTCGTACTTTGCGTGTATGGAGCAAAACTTCCTGCATCCTAATGCAATTTATTCTTTATGAATATCATGAGATTTTTCCACGGCCCAGGGCAGATTAATGAGTTTTCTTGTAAAATGCTATTTTCCAGCGAATATGAAACAGGCTGTGCAAAATAAAATAAAAGGACATTTTCTAAGCGAATGTTGTTATGAACATTTTATGATAAACATTTTTATGAAAAAAGTTTTTAATTAAGTTGGAATTATTTTTGTCTGCAGACTGTTCGTTATGAAATGTTAAAAATGCTGTGTTATATTAGACTGTGATAAAGTTTAAGAGTCGGTCCTGATGGTGTAGTGAAAACCATGCTTGCCTCCTAAACCCAAGATCGCGGGTTCGATCCCGGCCAGGACCGATGGCTATATTCTGGCGTAAAAATCCTAAGTACGGCTTCCTTCGGAAGGGAAGTAAAGCCGTGGGTCCCGTGTCGTACATTTGCGGTACGATAAAGAAGCTCAAGCCTGAAAGAAGAGGCCTCTGAGCAAAATTTGTCGGCCGTTTCACGCCCTGAATTGAATGGGACGCTGATGACCTGAGATGTTAAAGAGCGTTCATATATAAACCAAATCAAAAATAAACAAATAAATAAATTAATTAAAATAAAGTTTAAGCTGGAGAATTTTAGTTCGACGGTAGGACAGTTCTCTCCTATTATTTCACTGCATAGTCCCTCTCAGTCGACGCACTTTATCCAGCGTTGTTGAAGAACCGTCATTCCATCATAAAAGATGTCGAAGAAACCTCTCGCAGCAAGGAGTAACGTCATCATCGTAGGGGAAGTGAAAACAACAAGTTATTTTTGGGCTTGATGGAATAAGTATGATAAGATGAACGAATATAGCAGATTTTGATCTATTTAAAGTCATAGTAAGTTTATTTGAGGAGATGACGTAAAACAAGTAATGTCCTACTGTTTTATTTATTTATTTTTTATTAGTTTTTAACGCCCGTTTTTACTACAGTATCCTACTGCGATACAAGTAATTTAAATGTATAGAATCCTGCAAACTCTTAGCATTTGCATTTACACAATTACGTAGACATTTTTTTTAAAAATTGTTTCTGAATGACATGCAATACGAAAAATTCGATCTAGTATTATCAATGCTTAAACACTAAACTATATTGCAAAATGGTTATACATCATTCTTCCGGCAATAACATTATATGGCAGAAAATATATTACTTCACATCAATTGGGTTCTAGAAGTACTACAAAATAAAATATGTATTTTATCGCAGGTTCTCACATTATGTATGTAATTTAATTTGGATCATAATGCAAAGAAAATAATCACAGATCTAGTAAATATATTTTACTACCTTTGATATTCCTTTCAAGTTAACGTCTTATCGATTATCGCTATCAGGTTTATTGTCGATTTTTCTTGTGTTTGGGTATGAAAGTGTTGAATTAAAAAGCTCACATACTCTCAAATTACTTAACTAATATAATGAGGTTTGCAGAGATGCAACATAAAGTTACTGCTGCTACGAATAATTACACTGAAGTTTCGAAAGTTTAATATAATTTATGTAAAAAAAATCTGCTTGAAAATATTGCATAATCGGAAAAAAATGTGTGTATTGATACACGTCCTTTATTTGGGACTTGTCCTCAATTATGACTGTGCGAACATAAAACCCTTTTCCTTAATGATTTTCTCATTCTAATACTGACGTGATTCATATAAAAGAAAATGTAGGCATGACTTCTTTGAAATCTTCCAAAGCCACTAACTTTAGTGGGTCATATTGCGGTTCCATGTAACCATATAGAAATTTCCCTAACCATCTATTAAAGGTGGGCTAAGATGATGTATTGGTCATTGTGCAAATCTCTATGATATACTTATTCATTTCTCTGGGCATCACTTCATTTTATAAAAGTCAAGAATCACTTTTCCATCATCTCTTGTGCATACATTCATACATTAGTAAGGCTTATATATTATAGGTGTTTAAACAATCTTCAGTTATACACGAGTGCTGATAATTTTTCGTTAATTTAATTGTTTGTTGCTCTGGTAATTGTTTTGAGATCGTAGTTCTACATGACAACAATCGTGATTTTGAAAGCCTAATTAAATTACCTAAGAAAATTATAAGTAAAACGGGGATTCGGTAAGATAGTTGCAATGAGAGAACGATGCCTTTTTTTGTACTTTTAATATAATCATTGAAGTTACTTGGTTTACCTATTTGATCTTTCTGAAAACATAAACTAATTTTATTAGCTTTTATTCCAAGCAAAACTGCACGGAGATCTAAATTAAATAAAATACAACTGAACACTATTATTACAATGACCATGTACCACTTTTTTGTATCAGTTATGTAATATTTTGTGTTATGATTAGAACTTACAGTTTTTACAGTTTGTACGAATCAAACAGCAAATTGCATGAAAATAGGCTTCCTAGATCCCTAATCAAATCCCAGCAGATATTTAGGAATAAAATAACTAAACATGGGGGGGAACAGTTATTAGTTTTGAGTATCAATATTCAAAATTATCGATTAAAACCATTATGATTGGTGAATAAGGTATCAATGAGACCGTACATTGACTGAAAGGCGCACGCGTGCAATTATTAGAAAATGTTAGTACATTAAATTATTTTATTCCAAATAATCTCAGCTGATCAGGGAAAACATTTCAAGCTTCTAACAATTGCTAGAACGATCGAGTTCATCGTTTACCGAGAAGTCAAGTACTGACAAAAATGCATATTTTGAAATTTTTAGGAAAAAAAAACTTTTGGTAGTCTAAAAATGTTGAATGCGAGTGCTCAGTTATATTTATAACTTTGAGTATTCGCTCCGTCGTGTGTAAGATTTGATGGGTATTGTTTAAAGGGCGCAAAACTGCCAAGGGCATTATCGCCCAATCTGTAAAATACATATATATTATTGATATATTATATAATTTAATAAAATCTGTACGATGATGATATGACCTTGTAAAATAGTAATTGTATTTTGTTGAGCATAGAAATGAATATTGAACACATAGTAGCGAACTAAAGATCAAGGTAAAATCGCGGACAGCGAGGTCAGAAAGTAGAAACACATTTCACTGATGAACCTAACCTAAAACCATTATATTGTAATCGCTTTCCCCAATTAATTTGCTTTTAATGCTGGATTCGTACTTGCTCATGTATATGCAGATGTCATAACCTACGTGTAAATAGCGTAAATTGGCAACCATGTTGTTCGTGTCTCGGCTTCATTTGTTTCCGGTGTTGGATTGTTATTGTTTTTATTGTGTGTTGTGTCTATTATAACTACAATGAATTGCAAACTAAGACGAGATCAACCCGTGTTTTTGTATCAACGTTGGTGGAAACACAATAAAAACTCAATTGGATGATAGCAGACTTTGAGCAGAGATTTCCTGGTGTTCAACTACCGTCACGTCAAAAGATGAGAAATTTTAACATGCCATTTAAGAATATATGTAATGTTAAGGGTTTACTGCAAAGCGGAAGATTACATAACGGAAGAAAATGCTCATTTCGTGACTTGGAGTTGTGTAATTGGTCCAAGCAGATCCCGCAAAAGCAGATCTCTTGATCTGTGGATCAATCGTTTCACTTTAAGAAGATTGTTAACGCTGTGCATCTGTGAGCACATCGACCGAGGATTTTGCAAGCACTACACGAAAACGATCCGTGCCGTCCTTTGGAATTCTACGAATGGTTTCTCATTCAACATGAAGCTCATAATGAAATTCGGAAAACAATTTTATGGTCCACACAAACCGTATTTAAGCTGAAAGACCGAGTAAACCGGCACAGTTATGTTTACTCTGCTACAGAAAATACGCATGAAGTTTCCACAGAATAATTAAATACTTCTGGGTAGCTGTTTGGGGTAGAATTTGGGGTTAAGGTGTCAGTGAAAGCATTTTTTTTTTTTTATGAAGGAACGGTTACTAGCCACCGATATCTTGATATGTTACAAAATGCGGAAATGCCAGAACTGGACAACATACCTCGTTTTGATATCTGTTGATGTGGCTACAGATGGAGCACTTCCTCGTTTTGTTTTTGGAGCGAGGGCCTTTTTGAGTCAGTAGTTCTGTGAAAGGATTGACTGTTGTGATAAAATGCCCCACCCCCTAGATAATGCGACGTAACAAAGTGTGGTTTTCATTTTGGGATATAGTGAAATATTACATTTTCCCCTGAAACCACGGGATCTGCAGCACTTGCTCGCTATTGTTTCAGAACATCGGTGCAAATCGTCAGTTATGTTACGCCATTATGTAAAGTCATGTCTAAATGATGTTAGATTTCCATTTCGCAAAACACTTTGCAAAAGTATAAAAAATATAATTGTTAGATTAAAAACGAATTGGAAAAAAGGAAGAATTTATCTCAGTCTGTATAGCACTACTAACAGGCGAATATCAGCAAACACTACTCTTTTTACATTTATAGTGTGTTAGTTTCACAAAACTTAGATGTACCATCAAACTTCTTTTCTCTTGAGATATATAAAAATAAAATTACACACCGAAACTAGGAAATTACTGCACTGCTATAAGAAGAAAATTATGCACGAAGCTAAATATCAACATAACAGTTCAGCCACAAACTGCAACAGAAAATTTCTGTACAAAAACGTTAAATATGGACACTGATGATGATACAGGAGATGAAATAATAAGTTGGGAAAGGTCTTTTTATTTGGCAAGGGAGCATTCCAGGTACCTCCCTGGCATTTATCATTGATAAGTGGAGGACAATCTGAGAAAAATCCCAGTCAGGGGGCCGATGCTAAGGGGAATGTGGTGGTAACGGATCAACCACGTTCATAGTTTGTTTAACACTGAATTTGAGTAAGGAAAGCTATTCAGTACTTTCGTTGTCGGTATTAAAACCCTGCATCCCCTATCAGGTTGACCGTAATGTATTCACAGCATCTTTCTAGTGTTAAACTGCGCGTATATCTTCACTTCCCTTCAGGGGAAATATGTCTCTACTAATGAATAAAGCCATGCAATTTTAGTTGTATAATTCTGCATTAAGAGCTAATCTTGTTCTAGTGTCGACGACAGTACAGGTTTCCTGCTGTCTTTGATTATAGAACTTTGCCGTTGCATTCAATTGGATTTTAATTATTTGTCAACTGCTATCGTGTTCATATAAAAACATTCCTGAATATGCCCTCTCGGTGCCTATACTCTGAGTTCGCTTCTTAAAACGGTGCAAAATGTTACCTTTTTGTCTTCCCTCATTGGTCATTGTACCGAATAAACATTTTTCAATAGACAGGATTTAGCTCGGTTACTGTGATGTTTCTGATTTCATTTCATATGCACTTCCCTAATTTAACTCAAGGACTCCTCTGCTGTATGGGTAGTGGTGTAATCTTGTTGAACCAGCCCATATGATTTCTCTTTTCCTGTCAGCTGATTGAAAAACGGGGCCAAAATTTGTCGGTACCTCTCTTCATTTACCATCTGCTACTCAAAATCGGACCGATAATGCGTTCCTGCGCTAATTGCACACCAAACGCCAATTATCCTATCACAAAAAGGGTTTCTTATATACAATTTGAATCTTCAGAATAGCAACAGGACTATTTTGGTGGAGCCAAAGAACACAAGCTGTTGGGCGATTAATCCTTTAATCATTGATGAAAGAAACCACCCACATAAACGTACACTTGCTATGGGATCACTTTGTCACAGGACTATAGATATGTGTACACTGGTAACGTTTGAGTTTTTACAATTTTTTGTTATAAGTATAGTATACACTGAAACCCCCAACTAGTGCTAATTTCATTAGTGATTTTGTTGGGAATGTTCAAGATTTGTGCCAGTTTCGTCTATTTTGTATTTCGTTAAAACTGTAGCTCTTATGTGTGTTTTTATATTTACAATGAACCAGCAGAACTTCCGAATAAATTCCTCGCTAATGAGGTGAGCTAATTCGTGTTTATAACACAATTACACCCAAAAATACGTTGCTCTATACCATATTCACGAACGAACGTAGAGAGGTGAATGCTTGGAATTCCAAGAACTTGCAAGTGGCCGTGAGTGGGGAAGGGAGTCGGCCTTGGCCGAGACGTGAAACCCCGTGTGAATGGTTAGGATATATCCTGGAATCCCGGTCCTACTTATATGCAGCGATGGGCGAGAAAGAGCAGCATGCACAATAATTCAGCATAATGCCAGATCCTGGGTGTTCTTGATATTGGAAAGGTAAGCGTTTACGTGTTAATTTAGTTCAAAGGTGGATTAGAAATTGGAACGTTCAGCATGGTTCCAAATCTCTCTCGTATAAGCCGTAAATTAATATTTGCTGCGACAATTGCGCCTTATTGAGCAGATAAATTGAAACATGTTGCAACGTACCAGAATAGCTCTTGCAGTTCACTGACAAGAAGTGACCATAGAACGGGACAAATGAATCAGTATTTTCCCCCTCCCTTACACTGTTTTAAAATCTGGGTACTTATTGCAATGAAAGAATCAATAAAATCAAGAAATTAAGATCAGTTATTTTTTTCATTACTTGTTGGCATTTTCCGTGAAATATTTCTCTGTTTTACTAAATTTAGTAAACAAAAACTCTGATTTAGGTAGCAACAGCGAGTACACAAACAAATATCCATTAAAAATTTAATTTATAATAAATTAACACAGCAAGATGATCTTATACTCTTAATATTTTCTATAAACTTCGCGAATCACTATTTTCCCTTTATTTTTATTGTATAAATAATAAATAAATGATAGTTTACAGCACAACATCTGTAACCAGGAAAAGAAAAAAAAACAAGAAAAATAATTAATATTTTCTAACTGTGCATTGATTCGATCAAGAAAATTTGGCTAAAACATTGCCAGTTTCCATAATAAAGTTTTTTGGAGCCTATAAGTGAATTTTATCAATTCATTTTTAGGTAATAAATTGGGCTATGTATTTTATGACTAATATAATCTTATCTGTTCTAATAAGGTTACAAATAGCTTACTCTAACTTATAGTGCAGACTATTCCAGAATATTTTGAAATAGTATCATGAAAATGGAAAATGGAAAATGGAAAATGTTAAAAAATTAACATAAAACACAATTATTTTTGAAATGGTTTAGGAATAAAAGCATTTTATTAGACATTTTTATTGTTCATGCTTAAAGGAATAATACCTGAGGGAGAATGTATTAGGTTTCCTTCCATCCTGTATAGTTGTTTACTCGAAACCTACAAGCTAAACAAACTTTAAGCTGTTTATTTATTTAGTTAAATATATTAATTATGTATTTTATCAAATCACTAATAATAATAATAATAATAATAATAAATTACTTAAAGTAAAATGATTTATAAATTGCATATTTTGTTACTTTATATTCTGGTTTTAAAGGCTTCCGTACATGTAAGTTTGAATGTTTTAGAGAAATAAATCTGCCCACATAGTTGTCACACACATTTCATAACTCACAAGCAACTGAATATAACGTTAGCCCTACTTCAGTAAGGTTTGCACTTCGTATTTCTAAGAAACTTGTTCTGTCAATCGCACTTTTCTTCAGTCCTAATTACTACTATTTGATATTAAACTAATATTTAACCTATGTTACCTAATTGCTAAAAATGGCTTGTGTATAATATGCAAACACAACCTATCAGAATGGTTTGTTTTGATTCAATTCAAACAAAAACAATGAAGACAAATAAGCTTCGCAATTATATAATTTTAGCCAGTTTTGTTTCCACTATATTTTGGGGACTGGAAAGAGAAACGTTTGCCGTTCAGTAGACGTAATTCGCGTAGGATACGTGATAAACAGTTTTATGTGAAAGTTTTGCTCTTTTGTATTTCTCTTAGCTTGTGTCTCCGTAGGGAAGGTAGTTAGTGGTACCTGGACCCACAGAACAAATACAGCAGGTCCCAGAGCACAAATGGCTGAAATGAGGTATCTACTATTGCGGTGGAGGAGGCAGAAAAAACCAAACTCAGAGCAAAGCTTCATACGTTACATCCTCCAGCCCTAAGTAAAAAAAAAAAAAAAACTTGTGCGTCGCTACATTCTATTTATATAGGGTAGTGTTCAAAAAGTACTAGCACAATTTTTATCAGAATGTATTTATTCAAAATTGTTGAAATTTATTGGGATATAGGTGAATGTTTCTTTTACACATATTCCAACTTGTACGGACATAATGCCAGCTTGGAACAGATGCATGCGCGTGAGGCTTTCAATAAGCTATCTGAGTATGAAATGAAACCTGACAGTGAAACTCACCTCAATTTTTAACTATAGTGTCACTTGACTTACACACACTTGGTTCAATTCGCCTACAGTGATTGAAAACTTTCAGAATTTAAGTAGATGTCTTGGTCCTGCCCCCAGCTCATAATATCACCATCGTTGGAATAGCTCAATTGACAAAGGAATTTCTTCAGGTTTGAAACGGTCCTTACGGCCCATCCCCAATGAAATATAAATATAATGTAATGCATATGTTGCAAACTTAATTATCATAATATTTCATGTATTGCAATTAGTAATGTAGATATCGTATATGTATAATACTACATAATGTTAACCCGTGGCTTGTGAGTCAACAAAAGAGAAAGCCTGTGGTGTTTTTCGGTTACGGTAGCTTGGAAAGTCAAGAGGGTCATAAAACTCTATCCAGAAGAAGTAGCCCTAGGGTCGAATATAAAGCCCCCTTTTTTAAAACTACTGCCATTGTAGGATTAAGAAACTGAAGGACTTTTAAATCCGTTTAGATCTTTGACCCCGACAGGCCGTTGCACGTTAGCCATTAAACTATCCAATGTCAACAAAATGTTTTAAACTTTCAAAAAATAACAAATGGCACGTGTGGTAGGTGAACTCAAACCAGTCACTGGTAAATGTATGTTTGAAATTTTAAAGAGAGCTCGAAGCTTTCTCCTGCCTATGTGACCCCGTGGCGTAACACTTTTGAGTGTAATATATATGGGGCGTTTGCCCTGCTGAGGTAAGCAGTTACAAAATAGCCGCGGCAAGATGCACGAAGTTCGCAGTACTCATTATAAGTTCGACGTTGCTCAGGCACGCAGATAAGTTCTACTTTGGACGCTGGCCCGTAGTTCTGATACATCAGTTATACAGTTTTTAAGTTGATACCCAGCTGAAAAGCAGCTATCAGTTGCGCAGTTTCCATACACTAGTTAAGCAGTTTTCAGTTTCACATGCCGCGGCACTCATCTGTAAGTTTCACACGCGACAAATAAGTTTATATTCGACGCTGCTAAGTCTATCGTACGCAAAACATCAGAGGACGCGAAAATTTTGAACATAATAAAGTTCCAACATATATATAATGTTGCATTACGTGCTTATTTACATCATTGAACTCCTCTTCCAGTCCTGTTAAGTACGAATCAACAAAAAAGCAGAATTTACACTGAGAAATTGTTGTCATTGAAGCATAGGCGGCAATGCCGAAGCGATCATTCATCAATTTACCAAACCGCTTCAAAATTGGTGTCACAACGTGAGGCCATTCAACGTCGGCAACAAATCGCTTCAAAATTGTAGACCAACCTGGGGCACTTAGCCGGAGCCTACTAAACCGCTTCAAGTTTCAAAAAATAAAATAAAGACTGGAGCTAGGCCTGGAGTATAAAGTAGATGCCTAAGTTCAAAGCACACATATTCCATGAACTTTTGCTTTTGGGGATTTGTGAAAAGGTTCATTGTCACGAAGAAGCAACACACCCGCTGTACATTTTCCACTTCATTTATCCTAATGGCCTCGTATAGCTACTTCACTGTAGATGTGTATGTTTTTGCAGTGATGACAGACTTATTTGCAATGAATTCCAACAACAGAATACCCTCTGTGTTGTAAAAAATGATTGTTACGACTTTTCTGACTCAGCCCTTATATTTCCATTGCATAAACTATTGATTGGTTTCTGGGACATAGAGCTATGATTCACCTCCAGTAACAATCTGAGAAAAAGTCATCCGGATTTTCTTTGGGAAAGTCCAAGTTCTTCTAACTGTATTCCTGGCTTTCTGTTCTGGTGTCAGCTTTTGGTGCACCTATCGGGAACTGACCGTTGATATCATCACTTTAGTATGTAAAATTGTGAAATGCCTAGTTCATGCACTATTAAATTATTCTTAGCATGGCCATCTTACATTTTTGACAAGTTACATATGAAAATGCTTTCACAGGACGCATTGTCATCTTCAATAGACTTCCGGCCTTCTTTAAGTTGCTTGAACTGGAAGTTTACTTGGCAAGTTAGGAGGTGTTTCAATAACATATGTAGCTTTATCCTTCCTTGGGTTTCTTTAGGCTACCTAGATTCCTATTTGAGCAATTTAATGATAGAAGAAAAATTCAAATCACTCACTTTATGTTATACAGTACACACGCACGACAATGCATTTGTCTTCCCTCCAGTTAGAGCGTTTGCTGCAAAGTGCAGATCAATTGTATCTGTTTCAAGGCAAGATATGTTCCAACCAGTACTTGCAAGCTCAGCTCTGCAGCACGCCGGTGTTGGTAACAAGATAACATCGAACGCTCTCCGTATTCTTTGTTGTTGCTACCAGTTCTTGCTTGCGTAGTCACTTCCCCACTGCAGTGGGTTCCACTCAAAGCATCGTTAACCCTTCATAAATACAGTGACTTCTTTCACATGTTTGATGTGGTCGATCTGTGAAACTCATAATGCTATATTTAGTTGATATATCTGTCGAATGTGTTTTAATTACAGAAATTTATTCTTTCTTTAAATTTTAATTCATTTTTTCTTTTTTACAAAAAATTTAAAGTAATGTATTAGAAATAAAAGTATATAAAAGTATTTATTTCTTTACTATACTAATATTTATATTTAAAACGTCTAATTATGTAAATTGAAGTTAAATCACAAATTACTGTTAGAATATGATTTATTGCACATAATAAGTAAATGCGAATAACGTTACATTATTGTAAAATGACAAACATAAGGTCACCGAATGATATTTTTCTCTTTGCAGATATTATTACATACAATAGAAACAAAAAAACGGTAGTTGTGGAGCATTACATAAATAGTAGATAAATGTAAATTCCCTTAATGGACAGTGTGGTGAATGAGGCGGGTCACAGCACTTGCATTTCCCATCAACTGTCAAATGCAGGTTTGCTTAGTTACCAATCCGCAGGATTAGAAGACTAACCCGGTATAGGCCTAGTTGTCATTAATATACCGTTCCACTATAATTATCTAATAGTCTCTTAACAACAACAACAAGAATCAGTCTATCGTGTACACGAAACATTTTCCCCATCTGTAATTATTAAATATGCCTGGGGAGGCAGCAAATATGAAATAACCAGATTAAGTTGCCTTAGCTTGGAATGCATTGCAGCTTCTGTGGCTGATTTCTGCTGCATACAGCATTGTGTTAAAATGTTTCGTCATGTTTCCGATATTGCATTCGAGTACCTCAGGAGCTGTTCGAACAAATGGCGTTAAAATGTCGGTCCTGGTGGTGTAGTGGGTACCATACTTGCCTTCTAAACCCAAGATCGTGGGTTTATAACCGGCCAGGACCGATGGATTTTTTTCGGGCGTAAAAATTCCAAGTATGACTTCCTTCGGAAGGGAAGTAAAGCCGTGGGTCCCGTGTCGTACATTTACGGCATCGGTCCTGGTCGAGATTGCAGCCGCAATGTTGGATTTAGGAGGCAAGTGCGCCAACTAGAGTATCACTTTAGTCAATGCAAGGAAAGAAATCAGAAATGACATATGAATTATTTATGATAGGTTTTGTACAGGAATTCCTATTGTGTTGCATAAAAACATTCCCAGTATTATTATTCACCTTAGTGTTGTCCATGTAAAAACTAGGAATGCTTGGTTATAGAACATCATTTTTGCGATACTGATATCTCCTATTATCAGACGGTCTTGGATACGCCATTGGTTAACGCGTAGATACGTATAATAATACAATACGTATGTGTTTAAAAAATGGTCCCCCTCTTGAATTCTGGGCATGTCTAAGTCCACTTCAGCACACAGTCTTGTGCAATAAACTTCTCGTTTAACGCCCAATTAATTGACTGTGATATGATACATATATCTTGATGAATACTAATATTTTTTATTTTTTAATTCTCACTGCAGTTGCTGGAAACATAGCAAAACAAATTCCCCCTACTTTGAACCTAGCCCTAGCACCAACGATGTTATTCAAAGTTGCACTTTTAACTCTGAAAGCGCAATACATTTTTGTCTACAGCGGTTCTTAACTCTAGCGCAGAATAGGCAGACATAGTTTCGTAGATAAGAGCGTTCATAGGTAAGAATTTCAGTGATGTAAACAGCACTGAGACTTGAGTATTAACATGTTTGAAGGTCAGGTATCAGTTAATGCATTTACACCTATTTCTCAAATAAACTGTTTATTTACGGACGCTCGTCAGGTCATCAGCGTACCATTCAATTCAGAGAGTGAAACGGCCGACAAATTTTCCTCAGAGGCCTCTTCTTTCAGTATGGAGGTTCTTTTACATGCCATAAATGTAGACACTGGACCCACGGCTTTACTTTACTTCCCTAAGGAAGCCATACTTATTTTGACGGCCGAAAAATCCATCCATCCGGAAAATCCCGAATTGAACCCGCATCCCGGGTTTAGGAGTTCTTAGCTAAAGGCTATTTAAGAAGTGCGAAGTTGGTACCAATTGATCAAATTGCTGTTTTAACAATCTCAGAGCTCTTTTATGATATATGTAGGTGTTTATGAGTTTTCTTGAATGTTCTAAGCATCCCCTGCTGTGGTTTTAAAGTGTGTTTGATATAAAAATGCAAATTATTTCATGATTCTCTTCCTAATTTTTGTGTTAAGTACTGCAATACATATTTTTCCCAGCATCACTACTGTTTTACTTTGTATCTGCTTAGCTATTACTTGGTCTACTTATGATATAAAACTGGTAAAATGATTGATTTCCTTCCTTTATATCCATAAACAAAGCCAATTGTTGCTTCTGTAAGACCGAGAGATTTGAACGTTGTAAGCATCCTATATATGAATACCAGTGTTGTCTTTTAAATTTTTACAAAAACAAGGAAAGAAAAAACTTTTTCTGGATGGAACAAACTGTTTTATTCTTTTCAAATTATTTGCCTTTAATATTTATACATGTTTTCTCGAAACATTTTTTCCAATCTGACGTTGGTATCTCAAAAACGTGGTTTTTAAATGCTTCAACCGCTTTCTGAAATGATGAAAATCTCTGGCCACGCATTTTTTGATTAACATTCGGGAATAAAAATAAGTCGTTAGGCAATAAATTATATGAATACGGGCAATGAGATGTTATTTTGATGTTTTTCTCCTTCAAGTAATCAATTTTTGACATGCTGTGTGAGAGCTGGCATTGTCATGATGAAGAGTGATGCAATGTTTCCGGCAATTTTTCCTGATTTCGCCAATAACTTCTGCCAAACTAATTGTTGTACACAATACAGCATTAAGTGTTCTTCCATTATCTAACGAAATGGTTGCGACATGTCCTGTATAACCCAAAGAAACAGGACAATTTTCTTGGAAGTGCTTCGTGAACGAACAACTTTTGGGGGATTCGGATCATGTTGAAACATCCAAACAGTGGATTGTTGCTTAGTTTCCGGTTCATACGAATATATCAAAGTTTTGTCAACTATTACGATTCTGTATACGGATTTTGCAATTCCTCTGTGGAATTTTTCAGCATTTCATTATACCAATTAACTTTTTTTTTTTTTTTTTTTTTTTTTTTTTTTGCCTTTAGTCAAATTATGCATGCAGAATCCATCGGGAACAGATCTTTTTCACAGTCAAATGTTACTGAAAATTCGAATGTACTAAAGTCTTCGATATGCTTAAGGATGCCTCTATCTTACTGTAAGTCACATGTCGATCTTCTTCAATCATGTAGCCTATTGTAAACAGTCTTGCAGGATGGTATTGCAGTACCAAAATTTGAACGAAGCGTTTCTGTGCATTACTATTAAATTAGGCCTTTACTAAAATCTTAAAAAAGCATACAATGAATACCTTCACGGAAAATTTCCTCCCCTTTTTTAAATTACTTTGTTTAAACGCTTGCTAAACAAACTTCTCGGCCACTTTCTAAACTGCAACTGTTTTCAAAATAACAAACATTAGTTATTGCGAAAATAGTAATGACATATCTCAATATTGCCACCTAGTCGTCGTTTGTAAAAACTTAAAAGCTAACCCTTTTACATGCTTTGAGGTAAATTGACCCATTCAACACTAGAAACGTCTTGGGTTTGCACATAGTAATAGAAAATTCATGATCAATATCAGTATAAACGAGTTCGTCCAGAATCACCGAATTAAACGCTCTGGGTTTGATCCCTGGTGCATCCCAATCTAAAGAGTCGCTTCCGGTAATCTTGAAAGCAAGGAATTAAAAGGAGGTATAGGTAAATAAAGAGACTGTGTCACTAAGTGAAATAAATACTGGGACCAGGTTCCACATTTCATTTCATTAACCAATTGGACAATTCAGATATATTAATAATAATAATAATAATAATAATAATAATAATAATAATAATAATAATAATAATAATAATAATTACAATAATAATAACAATAAAGTAATAAACGTTAACAAATTAAAGTTAGAAGTGTTTTAAGCATATTGCCAATTGCTGACAATGAACGAAATTAATTAATGATGCTGCAAATAAGCCCGGAAATTTTTGGAGCCCAAAGCTAATCATTCAGAGTGAAGGAAAACTTCTGCAAAAGTTCCTACCCGAGAACCCAGCCCTGGCCCGCCATTTGATAAACGGAACCATGGTCTCTATACTACAGTGAATAGGGCGCCAATGTGGTAATTTTCGTTTCTTTAATTAAGTGCAAACTTTGGTCGTTGAATCTCTGCCTAAATAGGAGAGGTGGAATTTTCATCTTAGTTGTGCCAAAGACCATATTAATTATAACAGAAACATATGTTAATACTTGCAATGCATTTCAAAGAAAAATAGTTAGCTACGCTGCAATTTACGGAAAATTCAAAATGTCAATCTAGGTACAAAAATATATTAATTGTTATAACGTTTTTATTATTTGAAAAGAATACATATAGGGATATGAGCTAAGAATTAACTGATTGTTTAGAACATAATTTTATGTATATAAAAGAAATGCCGTCTTTATTTCCAATTCTTGTCCGCCCACGGGGAGTTTAACGTCTCAGCTAACCGTCGCCCCATGTATTCCAACTCCGCATCCTAACACCCGTTTTCAATCTTATCTTAATAGAAGATGCTGGAATTATCCACCTCTCTTAGCTAAAAATACGTTTTGAGTGACACCATCTGCCATCGGAATGTTTCTTGCTAATATTTTTCTTTACAATCCGAAACCTCAACTTGTGCTAATGTCGGAAGTGATTTTGTTAGCGCCTATCATGATTAGCCCTAATTTAGTCTAGTTATTTCTCTGTTAAAACTGTAAATTTTCGCTAGATTTTTCACTGAAGCAGTATATTTCAATTTGTGTCTGATGTAGTGAATTATAGTTTTACAAAAAGTCAATTGATCACGAAAATTTAGAATAAATTCCAGTCGCATATGACAAACTAATTCCTATCTAAAATAACATTTACAAACAAAAATTTGTTACATTAGTGTCAACTGTCTAATATTCGTAACGAATGAAATCCGAGGGAAAAAGTTCAGGAAGAGTGGCTGGGAAGGACGGGTGGCAGAGTTGAAGTACGGGCGCCACCAACTGCGGTACGCCTAACAGATTGATTGATTTATTTACGGACGCTCTTTAACAGCTCAGGTCATCAGCGTCCCATTCAACTCAGGGCGTGAAACGGCCGACAAATTTTGCTCAGAGGCCTCTCTTTCAGGCTTGAGGTTCTTTTTCGTGCCGTAAATGTACGACACGGGACCCACGGCTTTACTTCCCTTCCGAAGGAAGCCATACTTAGGATTTTTACGCCCGAAAAAATCCATCGATCCTGGCCGGGTTCGAACCCGCGATTTGGGTGTAGGAGGCAAGTATGGTAACCACTACACCACCAGGACCGACCGCCTAACAGGCAAGCGATGAAACACCCCATATAACTAAAATCTAATAACTTGTTTTATAATGGTACTTTCATGTTATTATTTTAATGACACAAAAAGAATGCTCTTTTATGCTATTTAAATTTAACCTTCTGCAATTAAGTGTCCAGATATTAGGTTTGAGAAAATAAATTACATTGATCATTAATCAATAAATGCAAATTAAAATGAATGTGCGCACACATTCCTAAAATTGCAATGCCAATACAAGATAAATGATCCCATATAATATTAATTATAATTCTTTAATATTTACCTGTTATAACAGAAATAATCTCAAAATTCTTAAAGTTCTTTCAAGTTAAAAAGTTGAAATTTATAGGGATATATTTCTCCATTAGGTACGAATTAGTTGAAACAGAGTGAATAATCTTCAAATATAACTGGATGAGATTGAAATATACAAATGTTTTAGATTTCATAAAATATAAGGGTAATAAAAAAATTATTTGTGTTTCACCATTTCAGAGTATGTATAAGAAAAAATAGTTTGCTTAGGTTTGGCCTCTAGGCATGATGTTATCCCTATATCTAACAGGATTTTAGTTATACTGTTCTTTAGTACTTGCTTATGATACTGGGTGCTGAAAAACTGTACAATAGAAAGGTAGTAGCAAACTAAGCGTTTTGAGGATATGAACAAGGGGCTCAGAGAAGTTCTTTACTGCGCTACATGCGTCAACATTAAATTAGTCTCAGATTGTGAAACTTGTTAGTGGTGTGCCAAATGTAAACAAAACGTACCCTTGTACAGAACTAGTCACTGTCGCTAGGTGTATCTGATGTTCATTGCAGAATTTGTGTTTTGAAACCTATTGTATATACCGAACACTATCTTGAAATTAGGCACACTTGTAGTTCCAATATAACGGCACACCTTCACATTTCCCGCTTGCAGCTCGAAATCACTTAGACAGATCATTTGCTGGCAGATGGATTGGGTGCGGAGGACCAACTCGGTGGCCTAGATGGTACATTAATTAGTTCGCGCATGTAATATTTAGTTTATTGTTGTGCACCAGTACTCATTAGTTGAGACAGTATATATGTATAGTGAATAATATTTCATTTTGACTGGCGAATGAAGATGATTCATAACGCCAGATTTCAATTATGATCATGCAGCGCCCCTGTTATTATAGTGCATCTGCGACCCCATGTTTCTAACCTCAAAATGCCTAATTTTGGTACTTTTTAAATTATATATCCGCACCTTTATATAAGGTTTTAGCTATAAACTTTGCCCACTCATGGGGTGTTTTAAGTCTCGGCTTTAAGGTGCATCTCAGCCGGTGGAACCCATATAACAACAAGTTTTATTACTAAAGTCTGGTATACTGAGATGCATGTATAAAATGTTTTTATTCCTAGCAAATAAGAACATTGAGTGGCTTAAACTCTTTTAGTTCAGACCTAAATGCAAAACAAATGTAATTCATTCTTCATCAATACCAGTCTTTTGAAATAGTCGGTTTGGCAAGTGTTGAAAAACTATTCAAGCGTGCATTTATCAAGATAAGCTTCTAATTTAATTATTTTAATAGTTTATGTAACTTATTGGCAAGTGACAACATCATTTAAGACAATAGAGTATATGATTATTCACAAAAGTTATTTAATGAAATATTTATAAAAATTAATATAACGCAAATTAGGCATCTAACATCTATATACCGATGAAGGAAGGTGTTTATCCCAGTTTATATTCCGACATCATAATTAAATACCGAAACCAAATCCCATCCATTTATTATTTTTCTAATATCTCCTTATATTTTGAGTTCATAATAGCGCGTCAAATGAGAGACTCCTTAGTTTCTTTTTTCACAAACCAATTTTACGGCACTGTCAAAGAAAAAATTCATAAATTGATAAAGATTTTAATGGATTAAATTATAATATCCTATTCAATTTACTTTTAACTACTTGTTGGTTTATACAAAAAACAATTATAGGCCAGTGCCATTAAGTCACGAGAAAGGAAGTGAATCTAAGGTTGTAGATGGGGAAAACTGAAAATACTTAAAGAGCCACTGATGCACCAATGAAACGTTCTGTGCAAGAGAAAGGCAATGAAATTGTTAAAGTGGACGATTTTGTTTCCCCAAAATTGTAATTTTAAATAAATAGTATATTATAAGACTTTTAAATACTATAAATATTATAAAATATTTGTAAGATATTATTTTGATTTATTGTACGTTTATAAATATGTTGTACCTAAAAGCATAAGAATAATCTCAATTTTATTCATTACAGTGCTGAAAAGTATTAAAAACACAGTTTTGTTTATTACAGCGTTGAAAGTGATAATAATTTTTAATTCCCTACTAAGGGAAATTTCATTGATAAAACGGCTGGTCTTATAAAGCGGTGTGGATAATAAGTAGAATATTTAGACATTCTATAACATTTAATGGGGATGCATTGGACGGATAATTCAAAACTGACAAAAAGGTTTATTTGGCAGTTTGTCATCTCCTGAAAATAACAAATGAATACTGTTTTATTCTTTCTGTTTAGCCAATTCGCAGCATAAGAAATACTAATTCCTTATTTTGATATTTATCGCAATCAATTTCCTTTTTACTCTTCATAAACTACTTTTGTGACACCAAAGGCTGAAAGTTGAAACTATTTTAATATTCCGGCATGGATAAATTTGTTGCCATGAAAGGATGTAGCAAATCAACTTTAATAAATATAATGAAAGCTTCACAACGCAAGCATTTTGGCACGCCGTTGTTCCATGTAGCTTTCACTCCCAATGGGGATGAAAGACCGCCTCTTTTGTATTTTGAACACTTTGTGGCAAGGTCGAGGAAAGCTCTCTTCGAACGAATCTTATGATCCTTCTTTGTTTGGATGAAAAACAGCCTCGGTGATGGTGCACAGGATGCCATATTTTAAAGAAGACACTTTATGCCAACATATTGGCGCCCTTCCAGCCCCAAGGGTGTCGGAGCATAAAAAAATAATATCGTAATATATTTCTGCCTTTATTTCCCACACCATAGTGTGGGAAAACACACTTGCTGCCTTCAGCTTTAATTTTCTTTGATATTCCACCACAAATAAAGCAATATGTCGAAAATGTCTTCCATACTTGCGCCTGGGAGGCAAAGTCTTATGAAAATATAGCTAGTAAAGCGGTTCCAATTCTCTGTTCTGCGCAAATATCCTTTAGCTTGCTGGTTTTCATATTCCGCGTAGCTATCCTAGGTCAGTGAGGTAATTCATTCACTATTCACTTTTCTGGGACACTTCCAAGAGAAAAATATGGCAGGCATTTTAAAAAGACAGCATTCTAAAGGAAGTGGGTGCAGAAATAAACTCGGCAGAGATTTAAAACGACATGTTTTTGTCTCTCTGTAGTAGGCTTTTATGTTCTTTTTCGCACCTATTATTATTCTTGTGTTATGTTGTCTATCTAGTGCTTCCTCTGAAAATAAAAAAAATCTAATTTGCAGTAGCCTTTTTCGGAGTAACAGCAAAAATACACATGCAAAGACAATCGTTTTTACGAGCTCTCACTCATTTCATTAATGTAGCTATATTAATGGCCCGAAACTTAACAAGGTAAATATTCATGTATATAGCAATATAGATATGACAGACATTGAATAAATAATGTAATACCTTTTTTCCTTGGCCAGTTTAAATTAGAAAAATACTACCTATGTCACATTTTTTACGGATATATTTATTGGCAATGAATAAATATATAATATTATTTGCAGAGAGTATTTATCAAAAGCAATGAGTAAATGATATTAGCAGAATTCTCAGACTATCAGTCATTCAACATTCGCACAGCAGCACGGACGAAAGGCAGAACTAAAAGTAAACAGCGACAGGGGTCTCGCTGTGTACTTTGCTTCCCCATGTGACGTAGTTGATTGCACCTATTTCCATTTACCTTCATAGCTAAAGCGGTGTTTTCGATTCCAAGGTATGATGGGGAGGATTAATTAATTTATAGAAGGAGCTTAACAGAAACGAGTATCAGGAGCGCCATTTATTTATTTATTTATTTATTTGGTTCTTAGACTCCTCATCAGGTAATGGCTTAGGATAGTGGAGGTAGAGAAAGATGAGTTCTATCCGGTCCTTGGCTCCGAAATTAGGCGTATTGAGGAAGCGGAAGTAACTACTATTTCGTACTTGGGTGATTGCTTCCTGCTGTGGCTGCTTCTTCTTCTCTCTTCTTTCTCCCCGCTTCTATGCTGTGGTGTTGTGTAGGTCCTTATTATAGTGCCGGCACATAAGAATTTACTAGTGTCTTATTTTAGGAAAGTGAATAACGTTTTCAGGGAGACGGAAATAGAAAGGGCTATCACCTTCTTGAATTAAAGAGTTCTGTAAGATCTCCAGATGGTCTTTATTTCTGTCTGTTCTCTCAAGGGCCAAGGAATCTATTCATGTCTATACATTTATCACTCGCCGGTTGGAACCTTGAAAGTTAAAGGGGATCCGTTCACTAGATCATCATGCATCTGCCATAGACACCTAACGCTCTCCTAAAGCGGCTTCAATTTGGGCGCAAGCACACGCAATCACACATCTCTTCACCAAAATGTTCACTCACTTAGTGTGTTATCGCCATTCTCCAAAGAAAAAATGTCCACTAGTAAGTAAAACACTGCCAGGAGATAGCAATTAGAACAGTACGAACTATCACGCTAACGGCGCGATACAAAGTAACACCGACTTGGCACTTGAATGGCTGTATGTTCGAACTGAATCAGCTGTCTTAACTCTCTTAACTTTCTTAACTGCCTGGGCTTTGGTTCTTGCACGATTTTTATAAATGTTCCGGTTGGTCGGTCGCCCCACGCGTTCGGTCTCTGAGATTTAAACTATAACAATGTTATATTTGTTTTCTGCGTACTTCAGAGGTTAGATAGCAATCACCTGGTTCGCGATATTTCCTCATAGGCGAATGTTTTTCGCGCTATTTCTCGCTTGGTGGGGGTGGTGTTTTCTTCATAATCGAGTCTTTGGCTTTTTTTCCCTTGAATCTCCCCAGTGTTCCTTTTACTTAGCAAATATATCGTAATCTTCTTTGTCAGAGTTGCGTAATGTCTCATCCCAAGAAAGACATCTTCAAGGTTCCTTCGGACGATTTTTCTCACCCTCGTTATCGGCACCTAATGTTTGGTTTTATGACAGGGCTCCCTTACAACCTTGAAGATCGGTTCCTTGTCCCTTTAGCTAAGGAAGAATGACCAAGGTCGTCAGGTACAAACTTTTGAGATTTTTGTCAAGGCATATGTTGTTTATGTAGAACAATTGTTTCACTACTGAATTTGAGAAATATCTGGGCAATTTTGTTTATACTAATAATTTATTAAGATGGTCGAAATTAAGTATGATTCTAGAAGCCATAATAATTGATTACATCACTTGAGATTAATTATGGACATATAAGCCAGGAAAACCTGCTTCAATCATGATTGTTGCAAGGTTAGGACGACATTTAATGTCTACGCAGGAAGATCATAAATGGTCTTCACAACGATGGTAACAAGTTTATCTACTGAAGTGACTTGTTGGTTTTGAAAAGACTACATGGCAAATTTCTCTGCATTTTTCTTAATCAGACTTCGTTTTCTAACACGAAGCAGATGACCATCTCCATTAATCGTTTTAATACTGCGTTCTCTTGATCACATAAACTGTACAACAAAATTTCAGATTCATGATACAGCCACTGCACGCCTGAACGGAACTCCCAAATAGATCACAGCTCTCAACACTTACCCCGTTCAGGCATATTTTATATGTTCTGTACATGAAATGTGTATGGAGAAGGATGGCGGTGGATAAAAGTATTGTTTGGTTTGCCATTATCAGAAGGAAGTGGAGGTGATCGTATTCATTATCTACACTCTGGGCGGCCGCACACTGCAATGGTACAACATGCCGATATCTATTTTTGTTACGACAGACAAATGACTTGGCGTTTAGCTTGACATCTCTGTCAGCAATATCAGCACAATTAACAACAAAATATAATATTCAAAGATTTGTGCTAAATGACATCTTCGAAGATATCGGCAGAGTGTTCTTCATTTTCACGAAAACGCGAAGACACTGAAGTTCGGTAGACTGTCTTTCTCACTCACCTACAACAAAGATTTTCTACCTTCTGATGTTTCAATCCTTTTGTCTCTAAATGATGCAGTCCCACTATAGGAGATTTGTGAGGAAAAGAATGTTATAGTAGCACAGAGAAGATGGCTAAGGGTACAAACAACACGAAGCATGGCTGCTTTCCTGGCAGGAAGGAATGCGCAATGCTTTTATAATGGAGACGAACAAGACGCAGCATGTTCAGTCGCTTACTACCTAGCATTAAGTCCGCATGAAGCTAGCAGGACAGCCCGCATTTTTTCCAGCGACAAGCGACAAGTCTCATACTGCGCATGCGTCACTGAAAGACAATGCAGTCTAGAGTGTGGACAAGCCACCGACGTCTATTATTGTGAACTTGTAGTTGGCACTTCAGACAACTTGAAGAATAACTGAATAAAAAGTATTGTAATTATAATGCATCATGCTTGAATGTGCTGGTGATTGATACAAAAATGTTTTCCATCTATCGCTCCTAGGCATTGAGGAAAATTCCAAATTTCGTAAAATTCTACTGCTATTTTCTTAAACACTTTTGTCGTAGGTACTGACATATGAATTGGTTGCACTATCTCTCACAACAGCTCCACAACTTCTTTAACTATTAAACCAATAGTGGAATATTTCATACGAAAGTCTAAACCAATGTGCTTTAATGAATCAGCAGTTGTCACATTCTTTGTAAACGAAGGGAAAAAATAATTTACTTCTTTATGGACATGTTGTAAGTAAAAATATAATGTTACCTATCTCAAAGTAGCCATAAGCCTTCTTTCTTGGACAATAAAAATGCTGTGATAGTTTTCCTTTTATTTTTTACATTTGATGTATCATCAGATCTAGAAGATAGTTACAGGTTTTTATTTCCATTCTAAGATATTCAAAAAACTTTTCCGGAAATTTCCTTGAAGTCTTGTATAGATGGTAACATTCACCAGAAACATTTCTCTCCAAATTAACTGAGTGCGTCAGGAAATTGAGTATAATGCTACCCACTTCGATGAACAATAATGTAATAAAAATGTCATTGTCACTACTGGTATCCGAAACTGAATTCATTACCATGCTCGCCTCTGCTTACAAGCTACTGAAAACAAACTCCACTCTGAACACCCAAAGCTATGCCCATCGACTAGCCAGGTAACAAGCGGGGATAGGTAGCAAGCCTTGTTTGTACCCTAAGACAGACCTGCACAATGGTACAGGCATTGTCAAATGAACGAACAATAATCACAGATTTGCAAAGAGATTAATTGAAAAATGTTGCTGTAAAGCCAAAAATGTTGCAGAAACAATCCGGTGAACTGAAATGAAACAAACGCTCCTAATGTCCTATGTGGTTGCAACGATTTTTATACCTATAAAGAATGAAGAGTTTTGCGCTGAATTTGAACCTAGTGACCAAAGGCTCTAAATTTATCCAGTATTCGTCCAATAATTAACCACACATCTTGATGCAACGAGAATTCTAACCTTCCCTATCACTTTTGTAGTTTCCAATGGACCTAAGTTGAGATTGCAAGTAGGCCAATAGCGACGAGGGTGTAAAATAATTAGCATACTCATATTTTAATTATATAAACATTTGATAACTTCTTGCACATCAAACAAAATTTCACCAGTTTAGTCATATCCCTAATATTGAACGAATCGTATGCATCTATTGCTAAGTGGAATTTAGAGCATATCAATCATAGAAGTGTCTCACCGCAATACTAGAATGCAGTCGATCACATGCAGTTTCAGAATGTAAAGTTTCGTGTGTTCTCAACTTTCTCGTTCAACTGTATCGGCGTTCACATGAGTTAATATCCCGTTAATTATCAACATATAATCAGCATCATCCGCCATCATCAAACATGAACTTCTCTTCTTTTCAGTATCAAGATTTGAAATCAACATATCGAGCAAATGGCGTCCCATTCCCTTCAATAAATGTTTAATTGGCTCATTAAACCGGGAACCCAAATTGGAAATGGTAACAAGGATTCTCTCACCTCTAAGAGTATTTGGTTCTATTTAAAGCATGCGCCCTGGAGAGGAAATACAAAGAAATGTTGTTGCAAAAGATATTAAAATGTGCAAAGCTTGTTTTCTGTTAACTATTAGTTAAAAATTTCGAGTATGGCTTTTGCTATGTGCTCAAATACCATGTCCTCATTCCGCTATCCAATCGGACTTTGTATACATTAGAGCGAAAGGGTTGACCTTCAGTGGACGCTCGATTCCGGTAAGACTGTAGTTAAAAGTTCCACTGACATAGATAATTGAGCTTGCTCAGTCGTGTTTATCTCATCAAATGTTTCAGTTACATTTCTGCAGGAACTGTGTGTTAGACTTTCTACTGTTTATTTGTGTGTCGTGAAACATACCGAAAATGAAATGTATGCAAAAACATGATATAACTATTATGTGAAAAATAAGCATTTTCAGGAGTGACATCTACATAAGGAGGTGCAATTTTCAGATAGGTGAACAAAGAAGTTTTCATTCACAAGAAGCCAAGAGCAAAATATCAGGTTTAACAGAAAATGAGCTTGATGAAATAGGCTATCGATTATAAACTTTTCCTACAAAGTCTTTAACACGGTTAGCCCAGTAAATTGGTGCATTATTAGCAGTGCATACAAATTCACTCATCTGCTGCGTCTTTATCCTTGTATAAAATGAGTGCTGTGCCTGAAAAAATCCATAAAGATGCTGTAACAAAACACCCGGGAGGATAAATTGTAGCGATTGTCTCAAAACCTTTTCAAAAGTATTCAGGCGTGTCTCTCAGCGGAGGGCAGGCACTTCGTGTATTTATTATGATGAGCACAGTATTAATTATTATATAATACTCCTAAATAACGGCGGGGGGATGCGAGCAATGGGTGCCAACGGTTTTCTCCTTTAGATTACAACATTTTGTTAATATGTTGTATTCACGAATAAATAGCTTTTATTTGTGACTTGAATATTTCAAATCTCTTGTTTCGCATTCCTTTACAATCGAACTGTTTTTAATATAAAGGTTCATTGCGTCTAATATTAGGAAATTAACTTACATCAAGAACATAATCAAAATAAAGTATTTATTTTATGAAGTTCAAGAAACGATAATATGCCAATTAACAGTCTTTAATTAGCACCCCCTCAGTTCCAAAATTTGGAAACGAATACAATGAGTAAAATTATCGCGCATGCAGGAATAAGAGTTTATCTGTGGCAATATGCATACACGGCATTATGACAGGCATTGACTGAGCATAGTGTAACTGTTATTGTTATAATATGGGACATCAAACCACAATCTTTAACAAAACTCGTTATGCACAAAAAACCAAGAACAATTTACTGGGAGTAGAAAGTTAAAGGTGCAAAATCTGAAAGCTGAATGTTGTAATGCCATTCTGTAATTACAGCTGCAGTTCAGGAAAGGCAAATGGGAGTATTAAGACTGCTATAGTTGACTTTCAGGTAAAATATTTTAACTATTTCTTGAATTTCGCACTGTGCAAAATGCAGTACGATCAAAAGATGAGTGCTGATATTATGTCACATAATAAAGGAAACTGCGGACATAATCGCTGACTATGAAGTTAAAAACTATTTTGTTAAGAATTCGACTGCGATGCCTTCAACTTTATTTATTGTTCTGAAATACACAGTATATAGTTGTATAATACACGGAACCCGTTAAGTTACTTATATTTCTATACTATATTTTGAAATGGGGAATATTATATATTTAATTAATACACGGCATGACCAAATAAAAAAATAAATAAACATATACTATTTCGGTTTAACAAAGATTTTGTTTAAAATACTAAAAACACGCTGTAACAGCGAAATTTTTAAAAATAATGTAATGTAAAGTTACAGGAAATTACATATTACTTTAAGTTTATAATTAATATATTTTCCATACCAAAAGAAGATCATTCAGAAATAAAAAGTTCAATTGGGAGCTATCACAATAATAGAATCTGTATCAGAAGCATTTCACATTTAAATTTCTCTGCCCGTAGTAACTGAGTTGAGATTAGATTATCTATTAGTCTGAATGTGAGTTGGTGATAAACGTATGGGAATAGTGGCTGGACCTATTGAAGACAAACGCTATTGAGCGTTTCATTGATTTAACATAATATTCCAAACAATACTTTTCGCAGATTGGAAGAAAAATGTACATAAACTCAATATCACTGTAGTTGATCTTACAGCTAACTCTATTATAATCTTCCTATTAAGTTTAGGTCTCACGATCAAATGGACTTGAGAGTATCATTACATAATAATACTAAGCTGAATCTAAGTCACATAGATCCAAGGTTGCCCATTCCTTAATAGACATGCTTCTGTCATATTTCTATTCCACAACTTTGATCAATAATAACATGTGCACAATATACGTTTCATTTTATAATGAATACGGTTGTACGAAACGATGCCCGTCTACAGTCACACATTTCTGAGATTTTTAATGAAGTTTGCGCTCATTCGGAACAGTTTTGTTTCCGCAATACTTCCAATTTCTTGAGGGTTGTTCCTGTAAAATTTATTTTGTTTTTTCTTCTAATGGTAACATTTCAATGCAGTGTACATTACAGTAAATTTTAATTAATTAACTCACTCTGATTGCTAACACTAGGGCTCCAATAACATCAGAAAACACAAATACTTGAATTCTACTCATCTCTTAAGTGTAACATGCGTTATAACAACGCAACGTCATGACGGGGTCGGTCCTGGTGGTGTAGTGGTTACCATACTTGCCTCCTAAACCCAAAACGCGGGTTCGAACCCGGCCATGATCGATGGATTTTTTCGGGCGTAAAAATCCTAAGTATGGCTTCCTTCGGAAGGGAAGTAAAGCCGTGGGTCCCGTGTCGTACATTTGCGGCACGAAAAAGAACCTCAAGCCTGAAAGAGAGGCCTCTGAGCAAAATTTGTCGGCCGTTTCACGCCCTGAGTTGAATGGGACGCTTATGACCTGAGATGTTAAAGAGCGTCCATAAATAAATCAATCAAAAAAAAAAGTCATGACGGGCGACTGCCTGGACTTTGGTTCAGCGCGCGCTGCGCTCAACTGATGACGCAGGCCTAAAATAGCTCACGGTTTACATTAAGTAACACCAATTTTTCACATTACAATGTTAACTTGAGTTATAGAAACTACTACATCACCACCCCTCAACAATCACAACTACTTGCTATATTGTTGAACATTGTACATGTAATTTTCATCAGGCATCACAAATATTAGTCATAAAAATTCTAGTGGCTGGAGATTTTCCTGAACTAAACTTGACACAATAATATAAGCAAAATTTATCATGCCCTTTTACCACAAGCTTATCTATATTAATTATTGTGAATTTTTAGAAAGAATGTCTTAAAAAAAACGGTAAATTTTTGCTGTAAAATAACAGTAAGGTAGTTTCCATCAATGTACGAACAATTCCTGTTGTATAATATTCAAAACGATTCGTAATATAATCTTTGTAGTTATAAAGATGTTTTGTTTTTGTAAGAATTTAGCATTAAGACTGTATTCGTTCTTACATTATGCAGTCTCATTTTTGTTATTTATGAATAAATGTTAAAAACCACACTTTTCACCCTTCTCTATGTGTCTTTTAACATAGTTTATAACAAGCCGCTTGTAAGTGTAGCTAAGGAGACGAGCTAGAGAGTAAGTTTTTCAATTTTTTTGTAGGATAAAGAGAAAATATACGGCAAGACAAAGCACCCTGGTTAGCATCACCACCATTCTTTCGTTTTTACAAAGTAATCATTGGTTCAAACATTTATCATAGCACACCATCAGCTTTCCCATACCGCTGCGATAGTTACGGGCGTCCTACTGCTGAGTCATTTAACCATTTCATCTTCGATAGAAAATTGGGAATTGCCTATGTCACGGTTATTTTATTTTTTATTATCATTTTCCCCTAGCTTCTCAAACAGATGAAAATTCGAGGCAAGTTCAAGCTGTGCGGTGAATGGGGAATACGTTACTTATGCCGAACTAAAAGTAGAAAATTCTTGTGAGACTACATGTCATAGCAGAAGCTGCGAGTCTTTGTTTAGGAATTATGAACAATAAAATAGGGAAACATCTCTGTAACAGTAATACTACTACTACTACTACTACTACTACTACTACTACTACTACTACTACTACTACTAATAATAATAATAATAATAATAATAATAATGCGAGGACTTTATCACATCCTTTATCACTGCTTCCGCTGATGGAAAATGTCTTCAATTGGGGAAAAGGAAAAAGTGACACTTCTTACACGGAAATGTGTCCTTTTGCAAAGGTCTTTCAGGACATCTCTGTACTATTCTTTCTTTGCAACTTGTGCAGGTGCGACATGCTGGGGTCAATTTCTTGAATATGGAAAAATGAGATGACCATAATTTTCCATCAGAAGCAACCATTTATGTTTTTTTTTTTTTTTGTTTGTTTGGTTTTTTTTTTTTTTTTTTTTTTTTGGTATGCAAACAGACATTTGATATTTGCTCTCACGCTCGAAATGATGAAGATTCATCAGCAGTGATTACCTTTGAAAGAAACTCCGCATCTTCAACTGCAAGCGAAACCTGGACGTTAACGGACGTTCTGTTCGGGAATCAGCAATCTTGAAAATTCACCGTGCACAAACACGTCTCATGTGCAACTTTTCAGCCACCCAACACATGCATGCCTCCCAGTGAAATATTCAGAATTTCTGAATGTATTCGTAATGTTATTCCTCGATTCTGTATCACAATGGCAGCATCAATGTTAGTGTGCTATAACGAAGGACAAACTTTCCATTGGCCTCAGCTAAAGTCTTGTTCAGACGAATCAGAGTTTCAGAGTAGCATATTGTACTTTGCGTGTCACCTCAGACGGAACTGAACATTTCTGAACTTGCACCCTCACACAGACCGGAGCTGGAAATGACATTACTACAAGTACATTATGATCATACTTTACTGAACAGCCCTCGTACATAACGTCTTTATTTGTAGCTAGACACCCGTACAGGTGCATGCTAGTTCTACCTTTTAGAAAGCAGCGATAAATGTTTCCACGTTTGGGAACTTCTAAAGTAGTCTCCCGTGTTCAAAGTTAATGTTGTACATTTATAAATTTTATGAGGAGAGAATACAGTTTATGTGCTCTGGGAAATTTATCGCAAGTAATAAACTATAACATGAGTTTATTGACGTTTCGGCATATGAAAGAAAAGAAACAAAATAAATCTATGACTCGCACGGTTTACTGACAAGCAAAGGTTTACAGTTGCAACAGAAAATTTCGTTTAAAATCTGTATAAAGACTTAGCTCACAATGGTGATGATCATGAAAACATTCACTTGTGCAACACTTAGGGTAATACACTTCTTCAGAAATGTACACGAGCATTCAAATGCATGAAACAGCGTGTAGTACAGCTATGGACACAAGGTGCAAAAGCATAATATGAACAATCTTCTGAATCATATTACATAGATGAAAAATTAAATGTCACCAGAATTACATGTTTGAAGTCAGGGAATTGTACAGGATTCACATAAGCAGCTGACTGCGAGGTCAATACACGTCTTCAAAAATGTACATGAGAATTGTCATAAAAGTTAATATAACCAGTTTCTAGATGAATATTTCCCTATACAATACAAAGGATATCATTATATAATAACTGTGAGTGATAATCTCGAACTTAGATTGCAGAATCGACTGATAACCAGTAGTCTGATCTTATGCTTCAGTACTTCTGTGAATCCTGTACCATCCCCGACTTCACAAATGTAATTCATGTGGCATTTGATTTGTTTATCCATGAGATGTGATTCAGAAGACTCTTCAACTATTGCATTTCCGTGTTCTGCTGTATGTTGTATCGTGCATTATTTAAAGAATGTTCATGTACATTTTTTAATAAATGTGTTGGTTTGCATCAGTCGAAGAGTTGAATGGAACTGGTTTGGTAGGTAGCGACCGAGGACGAATTTTCGGTACTTTTGCAGTGCTCAAGGGCTGACCTTTTGTGGATACAGCCGCAATAGGGACACCTGTGGGAGGAAGAGGGAGGTGAGGGAGGTCACAGGCGACCAAGATTCAGGGGCGGTGATACAGGGACGTAGACGGAGTCCCTAACATTGTTCCCAGATTGAGAACCCTTCGAATGCCGCAGAAGGGCGGCTTCAACACAAAAACCAGGGGGCAGAAATCTTTCCAAAGTGCAAGCCACTGTCACACCGCACATATTGTTTGGCACTTTGGACCCTGTAACTTTAACTGAAGCAATGGAATGAAAAGAGGTGAAATTGGAGTGAGGAAAATTCGTGGAAAGAAAGATGTAACTCAGCACTGGCCTAAGTGACTAGTGGAAAACCACGGAAAAACCCAAGGTCAAGATGGTCGACCCCAAGTGTTAACGCCTGAATCACCCCGCTCGGTAAACTAAGAGTTGCAGAGACGAATGCGTTTGTGGTCTTCATTAACATTGCGAATAAATTCTTAAAGTGTTTAACAGAAAATTTCTGTTCGAGCCGAAAACCTTCCGTTGTGAGGGTCTAGGTCTGCACAGCTGCCAGCAGCGACAGAGAAGAGCTCTGGTGCTGAACGCAATTGTTTGCTACCTCTTCCTAACCAGTTCCTCAATTGTCTTCACGAGGCTAGGTGCACTCCGGATTGGAGATCTAGCCCCCGCCGGTTACATGCTAACCACTAGACCATGGAGGTGGATCGATTAATTTTTGTTGGGTGTAATCTCAAACCAAACATAGCTCATTCATAGAAAAACAAATGTTTGGGACAAGTGCAGGGAAGAAAAAAACGCCAATGTGATTGTAGAGTGCTGTCACTCGTTATCAACGTCTTCATACATCATCTTGAGGGGGGGAAGTACAAGAAATTGCCTGGACGGGTCAAAGAGAACTCGCAATGTGATCCATTAAAAACGTCCTTCTTGAGCTTTTTTAAAATGGTATATTAGAAGAAAATACGTTAAATACACACTTGTACATCTCGCAGAATTTAAGCCTTAAGCCTGCTCTGAAATATAATTTTGAAGGGATTTATCATCCACAAAATGGATTATTTCAATACTTTTGCAGAAAGGTTGAAGTGTATGCATTCCTTATTAATTAACATGCCAGATATGTTATAGCATTAATTAGCGTGTAAATACAGCTTTCCATCCTCTGCAATCAGTTTCCAAGCTTTGCTGTGTTCTTTTGATAAGTCAGCTGTTTCTAGAGTTGATTATCCAGAGGTTAATTTGTTCCCTTTTGCGCATACAGTGTTGCTTTTACTTTATGTAAGGACAGATACAATCAACATTGGAAAAGGCATTATATATTAACAGAGCTAAAATAAGAAAAAAAAATCTGCTCCCTGTCATATACATTTTATAGGACTTATTACCAGCAACTGATCTTTATCTACATACATGCAATTATTCAATCAATTCATGTAACAGTTTTTTCTTATAATATCCTTCGTACAAATTTAACCCCTTTTTAGGATATTCACTCACAACAAAACGTCATTAACATTAAGGATATAATAAAAGTAAAGAATAGCGATAATTAAAATGGATTCCTTTTCACTTCACCACTTACACATTGCAGTGCTCTAACAAATTAATGTTTGAGATTACAACAATATGCTAACTTGCTAGTTGTAGGATTCATATGTACGGCAGTTATTACTTTGTTGTCTCTCCAAATTTGTATTTTTATTTTTAATTTGCTTTTGTTTAATATAACTCTTCATTCTTTTTAAATGGCCCATCTCATTTGATTTCTGGGTGTAATTTATCAAGTCTTAAGCAGTATACAATAATTCAGGCGTAACTATTGTCTTATTGAAGAAAATATATTTTTGTGTCTTGACTGATTTTATTGTATAAGTTTTAGTTGTTGTGTAGAAGATTATCTCAACATTTTATGTGTTCGTTTGTTTCGGTGTAATTTAAGGTATAAATTTAATTCCCAAGCTAATTAAAATGTGCAGTTTTAATGAATTATAAAAATAATAAATGAATGGATGGATGGAACAGGAACTTTGGCTCAGAAGTAATTACTTAGCTTCTATTTCTATTTTAAAGCCATACCTTTTACATTACAAAGAATGTATAATGTTGAAAATGTTCTGTTTCTTTAGCTATTGTCACGTCATCTGCGTAGAAAAAATTAATATGATTTTGTTCAATTATTTAAGTTAATAAACAAAAATATAAAAATGTTTCTTAAATAGAAAAACGTTAATTTCCCTTATCTTGGAAAAACCGCTGTAGCTAAAAGTGCAATGGGTCAATGTTATGTTGTTCTATGTTATTTCTTTCTAGAAATGCAAATTTATAGCCAAATTGAGCGACCAAAACTTTACAAAACGATAATAACTAAACGCTAAATTCAGCCACAATTATTTTAAAACGTATATGTGACAGAAATGTCGGGTTACGTTCGGGTGGTGCGCTTCCAGTCTCTTCGGTGACGCCCGGTAAAGCTGGATTCAAAGTAGAGCTAATTTGTTTTTGTTCGCTACGCTTCCAGTGACCTTCATGCGAGTCATCTTTCTTGTTTGTCCCCGTTTATAATGTATTGTAATTATAATACGGAAAAATACCGCAAAGCGCATCAACTCCTCCCTTTCCATCTACTATTAGAAGAGGTATTGCACGTAAAGGAAAAAGGGAATGTATTAAATGCCAGAATAAAACTGAAAAATAGAAGGAGTTCACATTACCACAAGAAAAGGAAATTAAAATCAGTAAAGAGACCGAACGGGGATTGAGCCTTCGATCACTTGCACCGGTGATCCGTACGATAACGCTGAGATAGCTTCATACACTCAACGTGCTATGTAATGAAAGCATTAATTCAACTCTTAGCTTCTTCTTCAAGCCTGGTTTTCCATAGCCCCACGTTGACCTTCGGCTTATCGCTACTACCTCTGCGTCTTCTACCTCCATTACCTGATATTATTGGTAGAGTGCAGGGGGGGGGGGGCATGTGCTCAGTACACCGCATCCCGCCGGTCTCTATAACGCGGCTTACTAGATCATGGATCTGCCTATCTATTAGGCAGCAATTGTCCTCACGAGGCTGGGTAGACCTCGTTCCTGACCTTCCTAACTGAGAAAAATTCCCAAGCAGGTACCGGGAATCGAACCTGGGCCTCCAGGCCATCAAAACGCTAGCCACTAGAACAAGTAGGTGATCACAACAAGAATTACTGCACATAAAACGGTTGGTAACGTTTTAAATTGAATATTGATTGATTGGTTTATTTATGGATGCTCTTTAACATCTCAGGTCACCAGCGTCCCATTCAATTCAGGGCGTGAAACGGCCGACAAGTTTTGCTCAGAGGTCTCTCTTACAGGCTTGAGGTTCTTTATCGTGCCGTAAATGTACGACACGGGACCCACGGCTTTACTTCCCTTCCGAAGGAAGCCAAAGTTAGGATTTTTATGCCCGAAAAAATATCCATCGATCCTGGCCGGGTTTGAACCCGCGTTTTGGTATGGTAACCACTACACCATCAGGACCGACAAATTGAATATGCAGTTGCAAGCTAAGCCTAATGGTGCATTTATAAGAAATACATTGCCATCATTTAAAATTATATTTAAGATTTTAGCGTTTTAGATTATGCAAAATGTATTGTTTGCAAGATACCTTTAAGTTGTATTCTGCTTTAAAATAGTGTGGTTCAAACACTGAGAGATCGCGCTTTTTATCATGTGTATATAATATAGATGAAAATAAAGCACTAATCAAAAGAAAAGATAGCATTTTAAAATGGAAATTAATCACTAAAGGAATACAATTTTTTTATTTGTTTTATTTACGGAGGCTATTTAAATAGGTAATCAGCGTCCCATTCAATTCAGGAAGTGAAACGGCCGACAAATTTTGCTCAGAGGCCTCTTCTTTCAGGCTTGAGGTTCTTTATCGTGTCGTAAATGTTCGACACGGGACACACGGCTTTACTTTCCTTCCTAAGGAAGCCATACTTAGGATTTTTATGCCCGAAAAAAAGCCATTGGTCCTAGCCTGGATAGAACCCGTGATCTTGGGTTTAGAGGGCACTACACCACTAGGACCGACATGTACTAATTAAAGGAAAAGATAACATTTTAAAATGGAAAATAAACACAAAAGGAAGACGGGCATGTCTCAAATACTGATTTTTTTATTTGGTTTACTTACGGACGCTCTTTAACATCTCAGGTCCTCAGATCCTGTTCAATCAGGCTTGCGGTTCTTTTACGTGCCGTATATCTACACATGGGAAACACGGCTTTACTTCCCTTTCGAAGGAAGTCATACTTTGGATTTTTACACCCGAAAAAATCCATAGACCCTGGCCGGGATCGAACCCGAGATCTTGGATCTACGAGGAAAGTATGGTTACCTCTAGAGCAACAGGGCTCAGTTCATGTTCATTAATTAAATTATAATAATGTAAAAATTAAAAATCATGAAATACAAATAAATTATATAGTTAATTTAAGGCATTAGTTTTTGCAAGATAGTTACATTTATTAAAGAAACTGAAGGTGATTCTCAGAAATAAATTAATTTTGAATACAGTAATATTTCAACAAATGCAACAAAAATTGTGGTATTGTAGCAAAAAAAAAAACAAACAAACAAACAAAACAAAACAAAAATAATACTTCGGAATATGAAAATCCAACTAAGCACTGGGTTGCACTTTATCATATGAAGTACGCACAGTAAATAAATTGACATTGATAAAAGTAACAGGATTTATAAGGAGTAGTTTTAAAATTACATTTGTTTAATAAAATAACATTTTAATGGTTTGGTTAAAGCAATTTTGTGACCCTCAAAATTCTCTGAAATTAACAAAAGTTGAAGATATGCACTGTGAGGAAAACTGCAGGACATGGCATAATAAAATATCTAAAGGTGCATTAACCTTCTTAAAACTTACTCGCCTTATCTGCTATTTACTACAGTACAATGATTATTTTGTTAAAATAATATTTGTTCCTGTGCTAAATGGTTCAATATTTACGACAATGTGCTTGTTTCCATGGTCAATTTGCACCTTTGGGATTTGGTGTTATTATTTAGAGCATTTGCAGTCTTGAGTATATCCGTATGCTCCTTCAAAGAGATAAAGATATATTCGCGCATGCGTGAATTTAATGTATGTGCTCTGATTGGCTTATTCCAGGAGAAAACATGCTACCTCAAAGTTAGGCATACCGGAATATCACGGTTGGTTGATCTCGATGATTATGCTTTCAAAGAACTTAGCCGCGTGCAACCAATCTTGCTGAATATACATAAAGAGATACCTACGTTCTTAAAGGTTTGCATTGCAAATTTGCTAATGAATATAATAAAAGTTAAACGCTCCCAACAATTGGCACTACTCAATTTGTCTTCGATAATAACCGATAATCAAATTCTAGCTCTGGCTTACAGTAACATTCGTGTTCAGAATACCGATATGAACTCGGTAGTTAGTTGAAATACCTTTTCTCCAGAAGGATTCTGGAATAAAAAGTAAAAATAATCAGCTATGGAGGCCAAAGCCAACTTTAAAATGGGGCAGAAGCAACATCAACCAGTTAGGAGCCTTAAGCTTCAGGTACAGGAACAAATAATTTTCCTGTATGTGAACTTGAAGCTGCTGTAAACATAATTCAGTTTTTGTATGGAAGAGTGTGTTTTACAAACACCGGTGTTCTTGTATAGAAGCTGCATTATTTAACTTGGAACAATGAACAATATTAATTCTCTGAAGTTACAACATTGTAGAAAAGATTGATTACGACACCAATGATCGACCAACACATGAAGGTAGTAGAAAAACATGATGTGGTGACTAGTGTATCAAAGATTGGAGTTTTTGGAAATGATGCACGAAGGATAAAACAAATTATGAATGGAGCTTTATACAGCATTATTTGCAAAAAGTAACACATATGTCAAAAAAGAAAACATGAAATTGCTGTAATATCTGCTGATAGTGAGCATAGTATGGGTTATAAAGCTTCACAGCATATCAAACATGAAGTGTAGTGTAATTTGGAAGAAATTAAGTCAAGTTTGAGATAAGAATCGACTAAAGGATAGTGCTAGACATTCTAAAACTGCTAGAAAGCGACTGAGGTTCGAAAAACCTGCTAAATAGCAAGCTAAAAGTAGCTCTAAATGTCCCACTTATGGTGCAGGCCAGTTCTGATAAAATACAAGTTTTGTTATATAGTTGCCAATTTGAACTGAATTTTTCTTCACTGATAATATTCTGACACGTGAGCATATTGAAAATGCTGCTTCTTGGACAACATTTTTGCAGATATTCTCTTAAAACCCCAGTACACTTATTGTTTAAACCTTGTTTATGAAAACGTATCTAAAACGTTTTTATATCTGAATTCAAAAAGTTTTTACTCTAACCAGAATTTGTAACTTTAGTCAAATTCACAGAAGTTGGATTGCATGTTAATTCAATTTTTTTCTTCCAAACAGTATAACATACAAAAATGAAACTGAGTAACTGAATTAACCTTATATCTCAAGAATTAATCCCAGGAACATTTTTACCCTAAGCTTATAAAAATTATGAATTCATTTCTTTTCCAAAAGTATTCAAGATTCAAATTTTATTTTCATAAAGTCACTTTAATTCTGCGTAAGCAGTGTATCCTCAAGCTATGAAATGAATTGGAGAAAATTTTTTCAAACTTCACTGACGAGTTACCTTAAAGCGCATAAAACACTTTTAAGGATCGCTTTACTGCTCTTGCTATGCTGTCAATGGGGCAAAGTAGCAATTCTAAGGTCATGGATTAATTCTTCAGAAGGAAGGAACTCCTAAGGACTTCATATTTCCCATTAGGTAAGGGTTTTTTTTCCATTCATTACAGCACGCTCTTATGTTTTCCACCCGCCGCTACCGAATTATAGTATAAGATGGATTGAACATATAGTGGAAAATTCCACATCCAAAATATGCAAAATCAGCCGGTACAAGGAAAAATAAAAGTTTTAGGAGAAAAATATAGCACATGAAGAATACGAGTCACTTTCCAAATTTTTCGTACAATGTTGATTATAATATCATGTTGTTTTTCCAATCTCTGACTTAGTACATTAATAAAATGTGTATAATAAAAATAATTCTACATAATTTGCCTCTGTGCATAGCGAAATTAAAGTTACATCAATGTGCTCATAAAATCAACACCTATTAACCTGTAACATCACAGAGAAGATGTGCGTGAACTTTTTCACGTTTGCTATATCAATCCTCACTTTTGAAAACTCAAAAAACAAGCAGTACACCACACAAGTAAGAAAAATACCCATTTCCGATGTAACAATATACGTCACTAAGGACATAATGATACACCTGGGGCGTTTATCAGAACGCTTCAATACTGAGCTCATTAATTTTGTATATCAGATGATGTTACTCTGTAAAATGGAAATATTCTCTACCCAGTAGCAAGAACTGTCGCGTGCAGAGCGAATAAGTACCACGCACAGCGAAACTATGTAGCAAAAGCAATACAATCAAAAAGGCATTTAATTTAACTAACATGCTGTCTACCCCTTCTACATTTTTCCCGCTTCAACAGAGACAGAAGCTTACTTCACGAGAGTTCAACAAAGGCTGGCTAAAAGTTCTATCATTGTAACCCTGATCCTAGCGTGCAAGCATTCAAACCTAGCAGGTCCGAATCGGAATTGCCGTTTGGGGACAAATTGCCTCCGGGTTTTATCTCCCTCAGAAAGTAGCTGCATTTTTAAAGGGGAGGATGAGTCTAAGTTCTATGTCAAACAATGAAATGATGGTGCAAATGAAGAAGCCATTGCATTCATAAGTAAAGTTACACAGTCTAGGTAATCAAGGAGGGGGTGTCAGTTAACTAATGTCTGATACACCAGGGAGGATTGGCAATTACATTAAAACCAAATATTCTTCCATCTTTCCGGGGACAGGACTTTATCTGAAATGTCCCCCCCCCCCACAAGAAGTGTGCTAGGCTAATATTTGAAATCAGAGCTAATTATTAAGCCTGGAATACAGGTACTCAAAGGTTTCAAGTCACCTTTTAGGAATAAAATCTTTGCACGAGATACTCTAAACATTTTCAGGGTATAATGGGGGAGATTCACGGTAGCTTAGATGAAAAGAGCCTCGGCACGGCAAGCCGACTGTGATCTCGAGTTTTTGCTATATAACTTTCATTCCAAAGGAAGTGTTTTGATCGGTTATTGGTTATTGCTTCAACACAGGAGCATAGGTGTCGATCTGCTTTTTGAAAACCTGCTCTAATGAAACTACCTAATGAACTTTATCCACTCCAAGGAGCATTGATGCATAATACATCTGTTCATTTCGCTATATTTGCAATACTTTTTCTGTGTGTGCCTCCTTGCTGCCATTCCTTCTTTTAATTTTTGCATATCTCTTTGAAGAGAGGTTTTCCTTCAAATTGTCTCTTCATGCCATTTTTTGCCCCCAAGGCAAGAGGTTTATCTTTCAGCTAACGTGTTTCTGAGCATCTGAGCGGCACTTTATGCTAGTTTGTTTTGTTTTATTTTCAAACATTTTCCCCCTGCAATTTATTGTTCGTTGTTGACATTTTTCATTTTTTATTTGTGTTGTTTATTTAACTTGTGTATCGTCAGTTTTAATAATTTATATTAATTTTGTAGGACAATTGCTATGATGTTCCCATTATTTTATTTCTTTTGCTCAGTACTTCATTGTGGTTGCTAATTATCACCACATTATGTATAATTTGCTATATTGATTTGTTTGTTATTTAATATTACTGTGGAACTCCACACACTTTATTTATTATTCAAACATTTGTTGTAAAAGTGTTGTCGGAAAGAAATGTGCATTAAATTTAATACTAAAAAATCCGGAATGTTCTTTTTTGTCACATTATTCGCGATCATGGTTGAAGGTTCAAGGGCAAAATAATATCCCGGGACCGCCACGGGTGGCCAAGGTCATGAAGGCGCGGACTCGTAAGCGGAAGGTCTGGAGTTGGATTCCTACCTGAACCCTCCTCCCTGACTGAGGTTTTTTTTTTTTTTTTTTTTTTTCCCATGTTTTCTTCAGTCCTCATAACTGGCAAATGCTGGGGAGGTACCCTAAACTTATCGCCTGTAGTGCTTCAGTAGTAAAAATGGGCGTTAAACACCATTAAAAAACTATAGAATAAAATAAATAAAGAATGTTTTTCCCTATAATTCATGGGTTATGGTGTTTTGTATTAAGTTTTATTTCAGCTCTCATTCATAATTTACTTCATTTCTTTTTTAAAAAAATGTTACTCTCAACTTCCATTATTTCTTCTGTCTTGCTAGTATTTACTCTTTCCATCATCACATTTCACCATGAGAAGCGCTTTAACATCCAGTGATTTATTGTGATACTTTGTAGATAACTTAAATAAAGTCACTTCTACTGCTCATTTAAAGTTGCACTTTATATTTTAAGCTTGCATGTGCATAAAGTAACCCTGATATCAGTATATATTTCAAGTCGACTTTAATGCACAAAAGCTTTCTACAGCTGAGACACGCAAGCGTAAAGCATACGATTAGTCGGTCCTTGTGGTGTACTAGTAACCATATTTACCTTCTAAACCCAAGATCGCGGGTTCGATTCCGGCCAGGACCCATGGATTTTTTCGGGCGTAATAATTCTTAGTATGCCTTCATTCGGAAGGTAAAGCCGTGAGTCCCCTATCGTACATTTAAGGCACGATAAAGAGCCTCAAGCCTGAAAAAAGAGGCCTCTTAGTAAAATTTGTCGACCGTTTCACGCCCTGAATTGAATGGGACGCTGATGATCTGAGAAGTTAAAGAGAGTCCATAAATAAACCAAATGAAACAGTAAAGCATACGAACGTATTCCAGGCATACATTGTCGGGCAAATGAATCTTTTGGTAGACTGGTTGATAAACGCTGCTGGAGTGCCAATTGCAAAATATGGTTCTCGGGTACAACGAGAGAATTTCTGCAAAAGAGTAAAACCTCAAAGTTTATTTTACTCTGCATGTGAAATCAAATCATTATTCCTATTTTTATATTTTTAAGCTGTAAATTAAAGATTACCGTTAACCTAGTAACTCAGAATTTTAAGAGATTTTATATGAATTTTGTTTATTAATGAACTTGTAAAATTAATATAACAATACTACTTTTAATTACAGGACCAAAGAAATTGCAATCCTCATTTGGAGTTTTTGGCGATTTACCTAAATGACTGCTCATGTTTATTCAATATTAAATTAAATGTTGCTGGAAATATACTAACCGTTTCAAGTTATATTACATACGGTTTCTAATTAATTTCCTGCTATACTTAATAAGAGATCCTATATGTCACTCCAGGAAGTTTTCGGGGGTTTTTGTTATAAGTTCCTCTCAGTAATCAAGAAGAGGCGCTAGTCGATTTGCAACGCAGTAAGGATATGAAAACTTAAATATCTACAATAGTAGATAGTACCATTTATTTCCCAACAATATGAAGTTTATTCCCTTGTGTTTTCTACTCCAATTTGTCAACCCAAGCTCAAACTGTGCTATGGTTTGGTGTCTATCTATGCCAGTGTTTCTAAAATATGATTCGTGGGTCACAAGTGATCCTCAAGGTGTGCTCTTGTGATTCTCCAGAGTCTAGATTGAACACGACGAAGGAAAAAATCAAAGTCAAATAAATTGCGCTTCCCTTTGTATAGTTGAGAACAAACAAACAAACATTTTCCAGTATATCTCTTTGAGAGAAGAATTTGGAAATAAATGTTAAATAACTATGCAAAATTGGCAGGCTCATCTATTTTAAGATAAGTTCCAACTATATTTATTTCATTTTTTCGTTAAAAATGTAGAGATATGAATATTATTCTAAAGCCTAAATAACTTTATACTTACAATATTGTAAAATAGCCTTGATATCCTTCAGGTATGAAAATGAATATGAATTTTATTCTAGCCATTAATGCTAATATAAGAAGAAAGGAAAGGTAATTAAAGCTATTTAAAAATAGGCATACATAATCTAAATTTTGAAAAACTTTGATTAAATTGCTTTAGAACGAGGCAGAAGTAGGATGGTCCACAGAACCTTTAACTTAAAGTAGTCCACATTTGAAAATAGTTTCAAAGCATTGCTGTAGGCTAGAAGGACCTGCATGGCTGCTCAGTATGGATAAAGAAATTAATTTTAATATCCTATTTATCATGTAGTTTACCTGAAGTTTCCAACAGCATAAATACTTTTTTCTCTCACTAGAAGTCACTATAGAAATTGCTAAAATACTTATGGACACCTATTATAATTACACGTACAATGTTTATCTAATCATTTGCATATCGAAGAGTTTTTGTGGAAAAATTTCAAACTGGAATTTATATTATAGTATAAATATCAGTTTGTTAGTGATTCTTACAATGAAAAAATCTGACAAGCAACAAATGTGCTCTGCGATGCAATACTGTTCATCTGAGTGCCCAGAAAATGACATGAGTGATAAAAGATTTAATTTTCACTTTCATACTCTTTAATGACTCAGCCTGCTTATGTTTTTGTTACTTCATTGGCTGAAACTGTGCTCATTGATTTAACCTGTAGCTGTCTGCTTGTTTTGATGAAGAAGTTGTTGCCATTCTTATTAGGAAACTTATCTGTAAGTACAGTGCAAAAACTCCTGTATTGCTATGATATATATAGTGAATCACTTAGACAACAAAGGCGGATATTTTTGAAAAAATATATACACATGACGGCATCTCATAAGTTATTTAGATTAGAATCGTGCAAAAACATCTTTATGCACGTTTCCAATCTGATCTAGTTTTATTTTCTTGAAGTTAATATGCATTGTTCCATTACAAATACTTAACTTTGTACTACATATACACTTTTAATTATTGTTGGGACCGTTGTATAGACTGCATTGGTGAGCCCTTGTAAATTCAGTTCAGTAAAAAAAAAAAAAAAAAAACGCGCGCGCACGCACCCTTTCGTTTCAGGGGTAATTTTTTTGATAAGCAATTTTGTAATTAAAGACCTGCATTTATGCTAGGGGGAAAATGAAATTTTCTACAAATGTTCCTTTCCGTGATATATGCATTAAGCAGCATTTTATTTAAAATTTCATTTCAAAAATATTCTTACATAATCGATTTTAAGTCGACTAGGTTTAATGCCAGGAATTTTAATTTCGGTTTTTTTTTTTATTTAGCTTTTTCCACTTATTAAAACATGCTTCGTTTAAAGTTTTATTATTTATGTGTGCAGGGATAGTAATTCATAATATAAATAATTTCAAAATATAAGTTTTATAGGGAGTTTCTCTTATTTTTTTCTCTTTCAGCATTATAGAAACATCCTATGCATAACTTTTCTGGAATGCTATAGGTTATTACAATTTCGCTACCCTCTGTTTCTTCACAGATTTTCAATTTTCATATCTATCTATCTATCCATCCATCCATCTATCCATCCATC